>JAGEMR010000141.1:0-72328 GCA_021030915.1 Astrothelium macrocarpum | reverse complement strand
AGCCGCGCATATCAGTTGCCCGCGCATTTTTCGGAAACAAAAACCATTTAAACTTTTATCGCGTCATAACTTTCTAATCACAATGCCAATTCTTTCTAAAAAAAAGAATATTATTCTTGTTATTAATATAATTCAGATTATCAAATCTTCTGATCAAAAATTGAATAAATGTGTAATTGTAAAAATTTATAACGTTTTAGAAAATATATTACGCGACTGAATGAATAACCGATTTTAATATACAATAATTCGACCCCAATTTTATAAATTAATTCAAATTAAAGAGGAAACGTTTATTCAGTACATTATCAGTCAAAATATCAAAGGATTTCTAATATATCTTTCTGATATTGAAAATATGGCCAATCTTTTATTAAAGATATGAAATGGCGACCATATTGGCAAATAATGGGCGAAACGGTTTATAAATTCATAATCTATCTTAAAAATCCGATTCAGTCATTTCTATAATCGTCAGAGAACATTTTATGAAAATCCAAAATTTATTTCCGAATGATTTATACGATTAGATTGTATAATGACTAAATATGGAATTCAAAAAACAGATTTTTATAATTTCAATAAAATTGATTTTATAATGGATATAATTATCGTATTAATGATTATTATACGCGTTAAAAGATATAATAAAATCAAATTTATTTAATCTGATAATCGAAAATGGGTTATAATTATTGAATATATCAATATAAAAGGCTGATATATTCCTTCTTTTATAATCATTTAAAACGTTTATTATTTTATAAATTAGATCATAAAATCCAATTTTCCGAATAATTGAATAATCAAATCTATTTTTAATGAATAGATCAATAATAAGATTGATTTAGAATGAATTCAATATTTTGATAAATATATTAAAAATTATATAAAAAATATATATCAGATTTTGATTATTAATGATCATAAAAATCATTTATTAATCGAATTCAATAATTTTTATAAATAAAATAAAATTATTATTATCAATATATTTCTGAATTTATTATATTTATTTCAATTATTGAATATCGTATTATATTCGCTTCTAAAATACGTATATAATGATTAAATCAATATTTTTATTAAAAATATTATTATTTATATTATTAAATCTGAATTTTTTATCGCTTTTTTTATCATTCATAATAAAATATTCACGAATAAAAATATTAGATCTGGATTCAATATTATTAGAATTATATTTTAAAATCCAAATTCTGTAATTTCAAAATTAGATATTCATTTTAGAATATCTATATTATCAGAAAATCGTCCATTCATCATCCATAAATGAGAATTATAAATCTTTTTTAATTCATAATAAATTATTTCATAATCCAATTTTATTAAAAATCAGATTTTTATCCATCAAAATAATTCTTTAATATCAATTTTAGATATTATAAATTAAATAATGAAAGATATATAAATAATGGCATATTTTATTATTCTTTTGAATGATCAAATACGTATTTTTCAAAATATAAATATAATATTTGTAAAACATCAGAAGATTAAAAAATCACGTATATAATATAAAAGAACATTATCTATTGAAGAATCCAAAATTTTTTTGATAGAAAAGAAGAAAAGAAAATAATCTATAATTAATAAAACGGAAAATGATGATTCTTCAAAAAGAATTACAACAATTTTATAACGATATAATATTTATAATAAAACAGATCATAATACACGAATCTATAATAAAGATATAGAAATTTCTGAAGAATCTATATTAGATGAATTTTAAATGAATTTTTTTGTTGTGTTTTTGAGATTCAATATTGATGGGGTAAACATGCGGAGAAATGCGCGGGCAACTGATATGCGCGGCTAACTGATGAACCACGTTATATCAAATTAAAATTAAAAAAGAAATAAATCAATTTCGTCAGAAATCATTTTAATTGAATAAATAAAAATTAAAAATTAATACATTTTTCTGATAAAATTTGTTTTATTATTGATCAAAAGAATTATTATTAGATCATTCAATAATATTAAAAATATTATGAATCTGATTATATATAATTCAAATCTCAAAAAAATAATATTATATTATATTATTGAATTATTATTAATTGGAATTTTAAAATTGAATTATATTTATATTAAAATCAAAAAAGAATTAATAATTTTATATAAAAATAATATATAGAAATTTTGAAAAATATTTATTTATCTATTTTACGCAAATATTAGATTATTCTATCTGAATATTTTCAAAAATATATTATATTTGAAAAAAATAAAAATAATATTTATAATAATCATTTTAAATATAATTCTATTATAAATTTCAAATAAAAATATGATATTAAATCATATATAAATTATTTTTATAATTCTGATTTTAATATCATTAAAATTATTTAAAGGATCATCAAATAACGAATTTATATAAGTTATTATGATTCTCTCATATAAAAATAATTTATCAGAATTATTCATTATAAATGGAATTAATTGATTTAAAATAAAATCAATAAATACGTATTAATCATACAGGATCGCATATACGTATGTTTGAATAATCAAAGTCTCTCCACCAAATTTTAATGAGGTGAAAAATTAGCTAGTTAATAAATTGCTTCAATTTCAATATGTTGTGATGAAATGGCCCAGAATATCCACTATTTATTAGCAAATTTGGTGGGGTTGATGGGGGAACGCGGGCTGTGTGGTCCCACCTATTTTGCTAGGATGCCTGGAGGACGCCCAACCTTCACGCGAGTGTATCAAAGATGGCATGATCCGGATAACCTATACAGCGCCTCCTTGTTAAAAATCAAGACGTCCGTGGACATGCGCAAAAGAGGACCCAATCTAGAAAAATTAAACCACTCGTAGCAAAATTAAACCATTCTGGCGCAATTGCGTGCTTTTTTCTTTGCTCCAGGACAGCTTTTTCCCTTATCGTAGTCCACAAACCCTTATGAAAGCTATCCCAAAGGTTTCCTCGCCGTCACAACAACTTTCGGCGTACAAACAACCACACCGGATCTACTCTCCTTCCACATTTTCTCCACCATTCCACCCAGCCTCCTTCCGTCCTCCGTCCCTCCCAAACCTCCGTTCGCCATCTCCTCATCCTTCATCAAATTATTCTCAAAAAATTGCTCTGCCAAATCTTTTCTCTCCTCATATCTCCACAACCTAGCATCTTGCATTCCTTCCTCTGCCATCACATCCGTCAGCTTATCAACCCATTTCCCCTTCTGTTGAAGAACAGACAAAAACCGGTCCATCGTCGGTGCCTCGACCTCCGCAGCCGGATCCGCGCGTAGGAGAAACGAGTGTGAGACATCCAACTCATCCCACTGCAGCCAACCCCCTGGCTTCAATAGCTTAAGCAGCCCCTGTACCACTCTCCTCGCAGCAGCAACTCCTTCTTCCTCCGTCTTGCCCTCCACGATCGTAAAGATCAGCCGCGTGTGCACCACATCGAACCGTTCAAGCATATCTTCGCCAGGCGAGGAAAAGAGGTTCCATTCCTCCAGTGACGTGTTGGCAGGTAGCCATTGGCGTGGCGGACATTGTGCGAGGGAGATGTCGTAGCCCGAAAGCTGAGCGTGAGGGAGGGACAGGGCGACGCTGCGAAGCCAGGCACCAGAGCCGCACGCGATGTCGGCGATGCAAGGTGGAAGATTTGGAGCGTCCGTGCTTCGGGCTGGTTGGGGTGGAGGCAGGGTGCTTGCAATGAGTGGATGAAGATGAAAACCTAGAGTTTCGTGCCAGAGGTAGTGTTGACTACTGAGGCGGGTAGCTGCTTTGAAATCGCGGCCGAGAGCGTAAGTGTCTTGACGAACCGGATGGTGATTGCTGTCTTGTGCGGCTTCTGCGGCCATGATCCTGGGGATATGAAGGCACCTTATTTGCGTTCGAAGAGATTTGGTGATCTCTGAGAAAGAGAAAAGGGGAAAATCATGCTGTTGGAAAGGAGAGGACACAGATATTTATCCCCAGCTGAAGATAGACCAACCATTATGTAGCGCAATGCGCCTACGGAATCTTCCCCACTCTCGAGGCATTCTGAAAATAGTTACGGAAGCTACTATGAGGCACAATTTGAGCCGAAATGGATGGGCAGACGTCCGTGGACGAAATTGTAGCAATCGAACGTTTGTCGCGTTCGTGTTCGCAGACTACCTACGAGCGAATATGAAGTTATGACTAAGCCGCGATTTTGAACACCCCCGTCAACGCAGCTTTCTCACAGGGTTCTATAGAAACGCTGATCAACTCTACACTGACTAAGAAAAATACCTTCACTACGCTCTGGTCGCTTATCTCTGGTTTGTCCATCCCTGGTTGATCTCACTCTTGACTCTGATCACCCTTCCTGGTGCCATCCCCCCCATCTCCGTACCCCTATCCGATCCGTCCTGCTCTCCCGTTTTCTTCGTAGCATGCGCCATACTTTTCATCGGCTCGTCCTGCATTCGCGCAAAGCCCTTCTGACTCTCCGTGTCAATCTCTCCTTGACTACCATATGATATGCTATGACTACCATATGAGGACGTAGCTCCACTCCTTTTGAATAAGGAGATGCCATATGTGCCTTTGGAATTGAAGTTTGAGTTGGTCTTGCCTCCAGACAGGTCCTTGAGATGCTGGTTACCAGTGGGGGAGCCAGTCAGGATGATGGAGAGGATGGGACGGAGAGAAGGGAGGCATGCTGAAACATTCAGTTCACAGGTCAGCCTCCCAATCTATATTGATACAGCAAGAAAAAATCTCGAGGAGAGGAGATGGCGACTTACCGCACACGACAGCCATGTTTCCTTCCGTAGCCGTCCAAACGCCCCCATAAGCAAAATTAAAATCCAAATCCGGAGATTTCAGATCCACATTGATGAAATACACAAGACGAACGATCGAGACGACAAGAATGCTTTACCAAAGAATTAGTCTCCTTCTGATCGCAGCAAATAGTCAAACTTACAAGGCACCAAGCATGAGGATGCCTGCGAGAGCAATTTTCTGTGATGTTGTACGATGAAGACGGAATATGACTGCCGGATCCAGATTAGTCGACCAAAGGCATACGAAGATGAAAGGAGACATACAAGGCCAAGGAAGCGACAAAATGGCCGCGTCAGTGACAATATTTGGTACCGCATTGCCAATGAAGAAGGCCCAATCATTTACCGTGCAAGCTGCAGGCTTACTCCTGTCCCAAAAGCCATCAACAGGGTGGCAGGAAAATATCGTGACAAGAAGCTAAGGCGTTGATTCTCATTAGTCACGTCCTCCAACGGCGCAAGGGCTGAAGGCAAGAACACCTACCACAGCAAGTCCCCAGCATGTAACAATGCCGGCCAAAATGTAGACCGGAATACGGATTGAGTTAGAAAAAATGCGCTTGTAGAATGCCAGGATGGAATATTTTGCAAAGACCAGGACAAGCGTATAAAGAATCTCGCCTGTAAAAAGGTTCTTGAAGAAGTTGGGCACATATGCTGGAGTGAGTACCCAGAGATGAAGTCCATATCCTTGGTGAATCCCTTCGACATGTGTCAGCGAAAAGTAGATTCCGAAAATCCCATGTCTTGAAGTGGGCAAAGACTTACAAACGAGAGTACTAATGAGGAAACCCAGTGCAAAAAGCTTGCAGAGTCAGATCTCGACATTGTATTTCTGGTTATGGTACTAACGAGAGCAGCAATAATCAACCAGTCGTCCAGCTTGCAGCCTGACTGAGTCAATCTTCGACACCAGAGTCTCAAGGAGACTGCGATAAGCGCCAAGACCCATGTTGTAATGGATGCAGCATACAACTCAGGCTGTCTACTCTCATGAATGTTAAGGCCTGGCGGCGGTGGAGGTGGTGACGCAGACATGATAATGAATTGCTAATGTCAAGAATGTGCAATGGACGATTCTGGTTTACTATACCTTCTGGATTATGGCCTATATTGTGTTCGAAGATGACGACAACTCCATCTAGCCATCGTCAAGAATAGCTGACATGGTCCGGTCTACTTCGAACACGGAGCTTGTGTTTGATAGTCACGATTAGAGGGCGATGCAACATGTTTCCATCTTTCAGCTGTGTAGATGCAAAAAGCCATCCGAAAGACCAGCGCCTCAGTTCAAGAAACCATCCTGCAAGCCACAGAGGTAAGCCCTATAAGCTGTGCTGCAGATCCGCTGGTGGTTGGGTGCGCTGTCACGCCAGTCCGGTCTTAGAAAAGATGGAATAGAAGTTGGGCGTCAATCTTTTTCGGACTCCACATCCGTGTGCAATCACTGCAATGGGGCTCAATGGCAGATCCACACCCCCAATCCTGCATCTCCACGTTACACAGCAGACGGTTGCAACCTTATTCTCTTAGCGAACGCCACCATTTTCGAGTTTTTATCGCTATGAGCAACTTTGGTATAATCCTCACCACTGCAACTTTACAGTATCATGATTCTATCGGATAAGTTGTTTCTATTTATTCCAGGATGTCTTTTTCTACATTCTCCGATTTTTGGGCTTCAATCTCGCCTTCTCCGATTCCTTGTACAAAACCGACTCAAATTCAGATTCTCTCGCCTCTGATATCGCTTGTTGTTAACGCCGACCATTGGTAAAAATGCGAACGCGCCACTGGAATCCAGAATTGTGTGGCGTGTGCTAGGAGACTTAAGTCCAAGCCTCGTGCTTAGCTTACAAGAAGAGCAACCTCAAGAGTGTGGACCGCACCATCCACAAGGCTCGATATCTGTTTCTACCGAGGGATCATCAGCTGGGCATGAGATCTGCAGCGTATCGCCCGCCAAATATGCAGGGCGTATGCTTCTGAGTGACCATGCACACACCAACGTTCTGCGTCTGTTGGCAACTTTCGCAATGACTATCCGAAGCTATAGCGCTTCTTCTGATACACAGCCGCTGACGCCAAAACATGACCCAATTTTTAAAATGAGCTTGAGTCACTTTTTTTAAGATCCTGGCATCGCCAAATTTGTTAGATTTAGTACTATCTCGAAGAATGCCCGAGCTGTTGGACGCAAATGATTGGTATACACATAAGCGAGTGACGATGCTTTGCATGAGGCTCTCTCTTCGACAAAAGTATTTCTCTCGCTATTTTAGTGTTTAGCGGGTTGGCTCAAGGTGTTGGATATAAGGAGTGATCATTTCACGAGCGACATCTTTTGTCGTCATCGAATGCCAAAGCCAGATAGAAGTTGCTATGTTTTTCTCCCTTTCCCAACGAACCGAGAGACAGTGATAGCAGAATTGTTGGTCAAGAGAGTTTGATCCAGCAGTTCGTGCTTAGCTACCCATCGTGCCCGCTACCTATATCGATAACATCCTTGAAAGGGCAATTTTCTCTTGAGTAGTAGATGCTACCCTGTGGATCTTAGGCCAATGCACGTAAGAGCCACCAACTTATAGCATTTCAATAGCTGCAGCATCTTTCGCGATGCTACCGACAATTCTTGACTTGTCGTTGGTCAAGGTTAGTGGAATGCTCCTTAAACAAATATTTCGATCATCCAAGGCTTTTCTGTTTATCTCGTATTCCCTTAATGGCCAGAGATCCCTGCGAAGATCTTCACACGGAACAAACCACACTTAAGCACGCATTGCTCAGCCACCAGACGCAGTATGTTGGCGTAGGCCGCCCAAAGATAAATACATGTTAAACGAAACAAGTAATTGCTCCGAATTTAATCATTGTTGGTTCTTCCTCGTTCTCGTCCTGCAAGCGGTGATAGGCTACGGCAACTTACACAAAGCTGCTTAGAACTTTGTGGAACAGTCGTCCTGTCCGGAAGCTCAGCGGCCCCGCTTACACCTCATTAGGAAGTTTTTTGGTTACCGTACGTTCACCAGGTTCTCGCTTCTGGAGAGGCTGGACGGCTGTCTGCACGTCTTCGTCGCCTCATACCTCATCAAGCTTGCGATAACAAGGTGGAGAGGAAGCGTGAGATGGCGAGAGTATATGCTGTGCCTCACATTGATCTACGCAATGCACTCCGAGAAAACTTCATACGTCCTTTCTATTCTAGCTCCTCGCTTCTAGGTTCTCTACTGATTAGTTTGATCTGAGTTAAGTTTACGCAAGTTCAATTGCTCAAAGTATCGCATTCATTCTATTTCCCCGACACATAATATTTCTCTTCCGCACCCAAACCAAATATCCAACCATCGACGCAATGTCTGCCTCGACCACAAATCCAGCTGTCGTCATTGTTCACGGCGCATGGCATCCTCCTCCCGTCTATGACGGTCTCGTCTCTAAACTAAAATCCGCCTCCTACGACGTTATCGTCCCCGCGCTTCCGAGCTGCGATACTTCAGATCCCGCTAGCACCACCTGCACAAAGGATGCTGACGCCGTTCGCGCTGCCATTCTGGCCCTTATCGACGAAGGCAAAGAAGTCCTCGTCGTGGCCCACTCATATGGCGGAATTCCAGCTGGAGGCGCTGCCCACGGGTTGAGTACGGCGCATCTCAAGAAAGAAGGCAAGAAAGGAGGCGTTATTGGGTTAGTGTATGTTAGCGCTTTCGTAGTGCCAGGTGACGTCAGTCTTTTGACAGTCATGGGTGGAAAGCATGCGCCTTATGTGATCGAGAATCAGGTAAACACTAAAGTTCATGACTCGCGATGATAGCTAGCTAACTAGAACCTTTCTGTATAGCCATCCGAACGCCTTGCTCTCATGGACAACCCTCGCCAAGTCTGCTTTAACGATCTCCCCGAAACCGAAGCAGAACGATTGGTTAGCCTTCTCCGCCCCCAGTCACTCGCCGCTCTTGACTCACCCGCTCCACCTGCGGCGTGGGCAGAGCCGGAGTTCGCGGGGCGATTGGCTTTCGTGAGGTGTTTGCAGGATCAAGCACTGCCGCCACAGTTCCAGGATGGATTTACGCAAAAGAGCGGAGTCGACTGGAAGATTAGGGATATTGAGGCCGGGCATGCACCATTTTTGGGGAAGCCAGAGGAGTTTATTGACATGTTGGGGGAATGGGTGAAGGAATGGAAAAGCTGAATTGGTATTCAAACTTGTCGCATGTCCGTTCGTGGAGAGCCATTGTCGAAATGAGGCTTATGTCAATGCTGACAAAGCTGTGAGATGTGATCAAGTTGATCGGGAGTGAATGAGCAGATAGGAAGTGAAGTCGAGAATGCGCGTATCCAGTGCATTCGTCTTTTTATTTTTTCTCGATGCTCTTCAATTCTTCTTATCTTAAGTTTTACAATCCTTCCCAAACCACCTCTATGCAAGCCAACATTGACTCCTCTGGTCTTCTCGTCTCCACAAGTCTAAAACTCCCATTAGCTTCCCTTAACAAATCCTCCCATTCTTCCCTGTCCCTCTCCTTCGCATTATGAAACCCTAGCATCGCCAAATCCATACTCCTCAACTTTCTCTCCGCAAACACACTCACGCTCCCAGACTCCGGTAAAATCAGCTCTCCAATGCACAGCCTCGCCCCGCTCTTTAACGCCGGCACCAGCGCTCGCAGAATCTTGATCGCGTATGCATCCGACCAATCATGCAGGATCCAGCGCAGCAGATATACAGCAGCGCCCTTCACCGGCTGTGGCACGAAGAGATCATGCGCCATCCAATCCACGCGCCCCCGTAGCTCTTCCGGCAGGCCTGCGCGTCCTTGAGCGACAATTTCAGCACGGTCTTGCACTATGAAGTTCAGTGTCGGGAACGCAGATGCGAGCGCCACACTAATGGCACCTTGGCCGCCGCCTACATCGACAACCGTGCTATTGGGAGAGAGCGAGGACCAAGGGAAGCCATTGATCATGTAGTGGGGAGAGAGGGCCGGCATAGAGCTAAACCAGGACATTGCATTGCTGTAGCGGGTCTGGCGGAGAGGATGGGAGGCGAGGAAATCGAAGACGGGGACGGGGGTGGAGTGAGC
This sequence comes from Astrothelium macrocarpum, assembly GCA_021030915.1. Taxonomy (NCBI): domain Eukaryota; kingdom Fungi; phylum Ascomycota; class Dothideomycetes; order Trypetheliales; family Trypetheliaceae; genus Astrothelium; species Astrothelium macrocarpum. Next base: position 62,436 of record JAGEMR010000141.1, on the reverse strand, counting down.
GAGGTTGAAACCCTATTGCGGTGGTTAGGAAAATTTGATGGCCTAGGATAGAGAGGAACGGACTGAATGGTTTGGTTCCGAGGAAGACGGCCATTTTGATATAGCGTCGACTGTCTTTTTTGTGATGATTTAGATTTCCATGTCGGGTTTTGATGGGTGAGAGCCCGTACCCTTGCAGCTGCTCCCCACATCTCTTCTCCGACCAAGCCAACCCACTCCCTAACACCTTCATTTGTAGCCAACGCTCTGCTCGCAGCGGTATGAGCAACCATACCCTCGACAGGCTCATGGAAAATATGATACGTCATTGCATGTCTTAGAATTCTTTTGACCAACGATCCGGATAGACCCGCTCTTTGGGCAATCTCTGAGAAAGTTATCGCGGGGACATCCGCTGAAGCGATATCCGGAAGAGGCACGCAGGAGGCAAGATTGAAACGATACAGCGCTTGAAGCGTAAGATGAATTTCATGCTAGATGCCTCAGGACACATGAGATTAGTGGTGCGACTTTAGTTGTAATAGATGGGAGCAAGCTATACAGAGTGAGAGGTCAATTGTCCTACTGGTCCCAGCATAAGGGCATGGAGCTCGTCTGTTGCCTCAAGAACGGCTTGTCGTGCTCGAGAGATATCGCCTTTTTCCAAGATCTCTTGAGCAAAGTCGATGCCAAATGAGGGTGAGGGCAGATTGTTGTGTTTAAGCGTAGAATCGATTTCAACGGTGTTTTCGAGTATCTGCTGAGCCAGCTCTCGAATGCGTGAGACGGACATTTGCAAAACTTTTTAGGAAAAACACATGAAAATGCCAGGAGTTGCATTCTACCAAATGATTTGAAGAGCGTAGCAAGACGCCAATATACGCCACTGTGCTAGCTTCAAATGAGCAGTCAGCCCCTCCATTTCCATATTTCTTTGAAACACTTGGGGACAAAAAGGAAAGTGGGCTTTTCCATGGAATTCATTAGAAAGGCACGTATATTGCAGTAACCTATCCCACCTAGGAACTGCAAGGCTTCATGGCGAGCCATTATTACACTCTGCTCAATTCCTCTCTGAAGAGAGCTGGTGGTCGGGAAGGGCTCTTGTTAGATTGCACACTCAGACAATTATTCTTGACCTTGCTTGCAATCATATCGGTCTCTTTCGTCAGCTTTTCAATAGGAAGATCAGCAGCGGAGGGTTACTTAGAGACTACTGTGCATTGTAAGCCTTTTTTTAAGACCATTATCATTCGCAGAAGCTAACCGCTTCTTCAGTGGAAAACAAGCCGCAAATGTTTCGCTATCAAAGATTATACGGCGAGGTTCCCTCAAACAAAAGCAACGCTGCGTGGTCGCATCTCTTTCCCATACAAGGCGGTTTCTTTAAACACCCTGTCCTTGCTCCGCAACGCTCTGCCTTTTCTGTCTTTCATCAACTACACTGCTTGGTACCCCCCTCTTTTCCTTTCTCCTTCCCCTTTTTCGTATACTGATACCATCAGGATGGTATACGCCACGGTTACTGGGCCATTTACGACGCCGCCACAACCGGCCAAAAGATTTCCGAAGAGGATCTACCATTCATGTCAAGTCCGCCACACATTCGTCACTGTATAGATCTGATACGGCAGAGCTTGATGTGTCAGCCGGACTTGACGATAGAATTGAAAGAGAAGGAGCTGGGTGGTGTGAGGGGTTTTGGAACGCAGCATCAGTGTCGGGATTGGGACGAGTTGTTGGAGTGGATGGAAAGGTGGGAAGGTTTTGAGCAAGATCCGAACAACGGAAAGGATGAGCATGTACATCACGATCATGATCATCGCCACTGAACTACGAACAGCTAACGGCTTCAAATTACGTTGAAAGATATTTAGTTTACATGCATTAGAGGGTTTTGAAGCCGCATAATCTCATCTTCCCCCACGACACGATCCGCTGCCGACGCCATGAGAACATTCCAATCCACGCACTTGTGAATCGACTCGCTAGCATTGAACATCGGTCGAGCTTCCTGCGGGTGCCATTTGAACGTCGTAAGCGAGGTGTCAGCATGGCAAACGGCAGCTTGTCGAAGCATTTCAAAGCAGTGATCCAGATGCGACTCCCAATGCTTCTCTTCCTTCTCTGTCATGCTTTGGGTAGGCAAAGGATTGTAGTGAGCTTCACGCAGCATTTTCTATGTATATCAGTCAGCGTCAATCCTGCCTGATGCTATAGAGTTGGGACAGACAATGCAGTGAAGCTCGTGGAAAACGCCCATCCAGCCTAGGTGTCCACCTCCCTCAGGTAGATTTACAGACTCTTGATTAGCTCTACGCAGCTCTTCCGTCGACACTCGCATGTGCATAGGGGCGAGAAGATTGTCCCATGCTACTTTATTTTCTTTGGATGGTGGACCAGTGTAGGGTGATTGAGTGAGATTGTGGAAGGTCGTGTCCGCATATTTGATAGTTAGATGGTCGAAAGCAGCTGCAGGCTGACACCTTGTGCGATGTTGAATTGTGAGTAAAGCGGCGATTGTGTATATTCCGATGAGGACACAATGAAGGAAAATATGTGTCTTTACAGATTTCAACCAGGCTTTGTGCTGGAATTGTTTTGCTCGGCTTGGAGGTCCCTGTTCCTTTCCATCGTTTTTGGTGAGGAGAAAGGGCTCTCTTTCCAGCCTTTCTGGATTCATTGTCGGCTCACTACACGTAGAACCCAAATCAAATTGCATCAAGCAGATAACAACCCGATCTACGCATCCATGTCAGACGTCAGGTGCGCCCGAATCACTCAGCTATCGTCATTGAGTCATGACAGCCTCATTGTAGTGTCGGTCCATTTTTGAGCCCAACACATTCCGGTGAACTTGATTTTGACTTGCTCATGCAAGCCTGCAGCTAAGTTTTTAGAACCGTACACGATCTTTAGGAATGTACACCAACGTTCTGCGACCAACGTTTACGACTTTCGTTGTGACGCCACGGAGATGTTCGAATATCCTACTGGCCCGAGGCAGGCGAGGAGCTTCGCAATAGCATGATTCTGGCAGGAGAGGGCATACCTTTAGCGCTCTTGTTGGCTCAAGATTCCTCATTTGAATGAAGGAACATAGCGTAGCCACAGACGCAGAAAGTTAGTTGAGGTTGTTGTCAACACTCGATAGGCATATGCGCTAGCCTGTTCTGGATTTCCTCCGCTGCCTGCAAGCCATGCAGCCGCATCTTGTGAGCCAAAGAGCTGAATTCCGAATCTTCCATCCAAACTAAGCTCATACTTTTTACTGTAACGGTGTGGAGGCTGTGTCGCCTTGGGCGGAATCATTTCACACGGTGCTATCCACGAATGCGTATGGATCTGCATGTAGTCCGTATCCACAAAAGCCACTTGCGCCTTCGCTTTATCGAGCCGAACAGCAATCAATGCAATTGATAGGTCGTGCCCCAGAGGCTTGTTCGATCATAGTGCGAGGAATTTTCTGAAAGTGGGGGATCTGTCTCGGACTTTTAGGCCATCAGCTCTATGAGCCGCTCGTCGAGCGAATGATCGTCTCATCCCGGATAGGTAAGAGATAATAAAGTCAGGTATTTATGATAAAGATTCATTGCTCATAATTCATTGCTCTTCAAAATTGTCTAGAGATAATATCACCCCATTCAATTGCGGAAACAATAAACAAGAAATAAACATTACTACAGTCATGCACATTTCTATCGTCGTCCTTTCAGTTCTATTTGCAGCGGCGTACGCAGCACCAACAAGTAATTACCAGCACCTATATAATACACAGGAAAACTGACACATAGAACAGGCCCAATTGGTCGACGAGCTGCGGTGGGAGACCTTGCTGCATACCCAGACTCGTACAAGCGAAATCCAAGTGGAGACGCCATCGCTTATCCGGACTCATACAAATGTGAGGCATCAGAAGATGCGATCGCATATCCAGACAGTTACAAGCGAACCGCAGCTGAAAATGCTATTGCGTATCCGGATAGCTACAAGCGAAACGTTGCTGAGGACGCCATTGCGTACCCGGACAGTTATAAACGAAACGCTGCCGAAGATGCCATTGCCTATCCCGACTCTTACAAAAGGGAAGCATCCGAGGATGCGATAGCGTACCCAGACTCATACAAGCGAAATGCCGCAGAGGACGCCATTGCTTACCCTGATTCATACAAGCGTTCTCCTTCTGAGGATGTTATTGCGTATCCGGATTCATACTGAAAGGATGCTTGGAATCTTCAAAGAGTTTGAGAGAGACTAAGAATGCAAGAAAGTATGATCCGTGGAGTGTAGACTAAGACTTTAGATTGAAAATATTAGAACTGAGTTTGTTGATAGAGTCTCTGGTTAGTCCTGTCCTTTGCCAATTGTAACACAAAAGGGGTTAAAAATCCCAATCAGTATCCAAGACGGGTTGCTGTCCTTCAATAGTCATCTGTGAAAGAGTTAATATTATATAAAAATGAGAAACCCTCGAGCATACTAGTTCCCCATAAAATGCCCCATCAGAGCCCCAAAAACATGAAACAAAGATAAATTGCTTGGCACTTACCTCAATCATCCTATCTATTTTTTTAAATAGCCTTGTTTTTCGTTACTGAAGGCTTTGTACGGAAGTCTCCTTCGCAATTTGGCGTGAAAAAAAAGGTCAGTAAACGGGGCAAGCCAAGAACCCCGTCAGCTCTCTTGGACTGCAAACTAATTCTAAGTCGTCATTATGAACTTTGCCTAATGAGGCAGTATACGTTAAGCCCCAACCACTTACTAAAATAGCCATTTTAGTCAATCGTCATATACTTCAAGCCCTAAGAGTCAGGCTCCTCTTCCTGCCTCTAGTCTAAGATCAGCAATATCCATAAGCGAGCTGAGACTTGCTTGACGCCGATCTTTGGAGTCTAAATCGGTTTTTTTTGAAACATCAGATCTTCGTACTACATGAGCGCTTCGCCTCTGCCAGCGCAGACTAGCCATGAGCTGAAGGTTTCACAGCCCATTAACAGTTGACCTACGAGGACATTCTTTTGACACCAATTGTTGGTGAACGGAACCAATGGATGACTTCAGTGGTTTGCACGGCTATGGCAGTCACCCAGCACAAAAATGCTCCATTATCCGGTGTTTGGCCCTCAATGCTTTCTCTTGTCGTCGATCTCAAGGCTTCGGAATAAATAATGGACGTTATACTTTTCGAGCATTCGTCTCTGATTCGAGCTGGCATCTATTCAGTCTTTGTCCTTCTTCTATCATGTGGTCTGGGCGCACCGGCTTTGCGAAAGCGTCTTATTCCTGCTGTTCGTAGTACACGCAAAGTATCACGTACACCTGCCTCAGAGAGTAATGTTGATGGTTCGGCCTTCGCTACCAGGAATGGAACTGCGAAGCTTGCCCCAGTGAACGACAGTGTCTAGTACGACCATCAATAATCGATTGAAATAAAATGCACGACTTACAAGTTTTCAAGCGCGTGGGTTGCTCAATGCGCAGCAAAATGTCCAGTTCAACCCGTTGCGAGTCTTGGGGAAGGCCTTGGGTGTGTATCCAGGTCATAGATTGGCGTCACGGGACTGATATGGAACAGGCAGGAGATACCACCTGAGTTTTTGGTGGATGCTCACAAGGAGGCTTTGAACAGCATCCAAGCGCATCAGTACGCACCTGTTAATGTATTCTCCCTTCGTCACTATAATGAGGCCAGAGCTCATTCTAAAGCAGGGTCTTCCCGAGTTCACGCAAGCCCTTTCATCGACGTACTCTCCATTATATAGAAGACAACTGGATCCAAACAAGGAGATCTCAGTTCACTCTGGAGGTACCGAAGCCATCCTGAGTGCGATGACTGCTTTCCTAGAGCCCGGCGACGAGGTGCTTGTGTTCGAACCGGCATTTGATCTGTTAGTAACTTCTTTAGTCAGTTCGGTTATGAATGCTGATATTGTCACAGCTACGAGCTGCACATCAAGTTTGTGGGCGGCGAAGTCAAATACGTTCCGTTGCATCCCCCACCAAATGCAAGCACCGAGGCCCACCAAGCCAACGATTGGACAGTCGACATTGAGGAGCTTGAACGGGCGATCTCTCCCAAGACAAAGATGCTGGTAAGTCAGAAGAGACATCTGTGCGGAAATCATTTCGAAAGAACATGACGTGCTAACCGCGGGCCTCCAGATTCTGAACACCCCACACAATCCCTTGGGCAAAATATTCTCTCCTCAAGAACTCCACACCATCGGCTCCCTCTGCGTCCGCCGCAACATCCTCATCCTCAGCGACGAAGTCTACGAGCGTCTCTACTTCACCCCGGAACCTGCCTCCTTCCCCCGCATCGCCACCCTTTCCCCGGCCTTCTTCCGCAACACGATCACCATTGGTTCGATCGGCAAGTCCTTTGAAGCCACGGGCTGGCGGGTAGGGTACGCTATCGGACACGCAGACTTGATCCGACATATGCAGGCAGCACATGTGGTATTGGCATTCACCACAGCGGGCCCGGCGCAGCTTGCGGCGGCGAAAGGTTTCAAGATGGCAGAGGAAAATGGGTTTTGGGAGGAGAGAAGGTGGGGCATGAAGGCGAAGTTGGATAGTTTGTGTGAGGTTTTTAGGGAATCGAAGTTGCCGGTATGCCATGTCCCTCGTTTAAATTTTGATCTTTCTTTCCCTGCGAATTATATGGTGGAGACAGAAACGGCTGACCATTGTTTTAGTATGTCGAGCCTGCGGGAGCTCATTACGTTATGCTCAATGCCAGCAAGCTTCGTATCCCGGACGATTACATCTTCCCTGAAAAGGTACAGGGGAAGTCCCGGGACTGGAAGCTGTGTTGGTTCGTGTTGCAAGAAGTTGGTGTGGTAACTATTCCTGTCAGTGGTAAGTCTCGATAATTTTTCTTGACTGCGTGAAATGTTGCTGCTTGAATGTAAAGACTGACGCTGCTCGTAGCATCTTTCAGCAGACCGGACACTTATGTTGGGGATGAGTATCTGAGATTTGTTGCTTGTAAGTCGCCAGCTGAGATCGATCTTGCGAAAGAAAGGTTGAGGGGCCTCAAAAAGTATCTGTAAAAGTAGCTGTAATTATTCCAGTATATAATGTTGGCGTGACATAGACTGTCCTGTACCCCGTAGTTTGGTCTAAGTTACTGTAAGAATTAGTAAAGCCATAAAACTGGCAATAACAGCTCAGCAATCAATTGGTTCTTCAAATGGTACCTTCTAGGGCGCCGGGCTTGCATAGTCTCACCGGAATTAAGTGCGGCTGATGCAGAGCGCCTTCTACGATCGGGGGGTTGCATAAGAGCGTAGAGCGTAGATCGCTCTTCGTATGATCGACCGTAATAGCTCTTCCAGCCCAACTCAACACAACTGGTGACACCATCTTGATTTTCTTGTGCAGGGTTTCTTTCTGATCTTTATCGCACATTGCTCCCACCATCGCACCTAAGCCAGAGTCACGGCTCACACAATGGCTTCCAACTTCGGAACGTATCCAACAGCTGCTATGTCCACCTTTGACATTGCGTTATGGATTCTTACTGTAATCGCAATCTGGTACACACTCTCTTGTATAAGAATCTCGCTTCACCACCGCCAAGCCTCAAAACGTCATGGCTGCCAACAACCTTCCAGCATCACCCAACGCGACATCTTTGGCATCAACCTAACGCTCCGTCTCCATCGCGCACTCAAACGCAACCACCGCAACCGGTCTATTGTTCAGCTTTTCTCTTTGCACGGTCACACATTTCGTGCCCTATCCTCAAGTTCCACCAAATTCTACACCATTGAGCCCAAGAATCTCCAAGCTATCTTTTCCAGTGACGCGTCTAGCTGGGGAGTCGAACCCATGCGACGGTTTGCTTTTGAACCATTCGTCGGAAAGGGCATCATGTGTGTGGATGGGAAGGACTGGGAGCATTCGAGAACGTTGATTAAGCCGACATTTGCGAGGGCGAACATCGCGGATCGGCATCTTGAGGACTTTGAGAGGCATGTGAATAGGGTGGTGGACTTGATACCCAAAGATGGAGCGACGATAGACCTCCAGCCGCTTTTCGGGCGGTTGGCCTTGGATGCTTCGACTGAGTTTCTGTTCGGGGAGCCTCTGGGTGCACTCAAGAAGGATGGATGCTCGAATGAGTCGAATGAGTTTCTAAACGCGTACAACCATGGGCAGTATATCCTGGGTAAAAGACTCCATCTCCCAAAATGGGATTTCTTGACTGTAGACAAGAGATTTCAGCAATCCTGTCAGGTAGCGCATGCTTTTGTAGATGAGTGTATCGATCGAGCACAGTGGGCTCTACGAGAAGCACGAGGCCATGATAAATTTCGGCAGAAATATATTTTGGCTCACGACCTTGTTAGCCAAACCATGGATATGAAAGACGTTCGAAATCAGCTCTTGAACGTCTTCCTCCCCGCACACGAGGCCGCTGGTGTTGCGCTAACGAACGCCTTCTTCAACCTGGCACGAAACCCAAGAGTCTATCACAAGCTTCGTCAAGAAGTACTCAAAGCGGAAGCTCAAGAAAAGATTTGGACATTTGAGCGTCTCAAAAGCGTCAAATACCTGCAATATGTTATTAACGAGAGCTTTCGCCTCAATCCCTCAATCGGCACCAACCAACGCATGGCGCTCAAAGACACCATCTTGCCAACCGGTGGTGGTCCCCTTGGCACCTCACCTGTGTACGTGAAACAAGGTGATGTCGCAACCACGAGCTTCTATGCTCTCCACAGACGCAAAGAAGTATTCGGTGAAGATGCAGACGTTTTTAGGCCAGAGCGGTGGGAGAATTTGAGACCTCCACCTTGGAACTTTCTGCCATTTGGTGGTGGTCCGCGGGTATGTCCTGGGCAGAACCTTGCACTAACGGAGATCAGCTATACGATTGTGAAGATCGTGAAGGCTTTTGAGAGGATTGAGAACAGAGATCCTGTTATGGAGTTTGTGGAGGTGTATAAGATCACCACCGATAGCGGGAACGGGGCGAAGGTTGCTCTTTTTCCGGAGTGTAGCGAAGAAAGCCATATATCGGATTGGGAGCGAAATTCGACGTGCCAGACTTCTGTCCGTCGCATAACCTCTTCAAAGAGTAACTTCTAGTGCCTCGAGTCTGAAGTCGAGCCTCCCGTTGCTATCTCTTTGTTCAGGTCTACAAACGTTGCGGACCTGCTAGGCCAGATCCCTCTGTGCCTGTTTTGGTTGTATTTCTCCGTATCGTTTCTTGTCGCTCTCAACATCGTTGACCACGTGCCACCCTGTGGAATATGAAGCGTCAGAGTAAGGCGCAATTGGCCAACAAGCACAATGACCTAGAGAAGAGAAGAGACCAAATTAGGGTAGATGCAGAGGATGCATGGGTGAGGAGGTAGACAAGTCGTTAGCTTAGGAGTGGCTGAGCCGAGGTTAAGCCGGTTGACTGAAATCCCTTTTTGGATCTAGCGTCGCTTGAACCTATCGCGAGTGCCAAAAGGTTGCGGTTGGAATCGGCCTTTCTCAAGTCTATCAAATTGACCTAAAGCGCCATGATGCAGCGCCGCATGGTACAGTCTTCGTGGTTATACTAAACACGCTTCATGCTAATTGCAAAAAGCTCTCAAAGGAAGATGAGGCTACAACCGGTGGTGAAGAGGTCGAAGTGAGCCGTGAGGACCAGGACAAGATCAACAAATTCAGCCGACTTCACCAGAGAGAGTTAAATCTCGTCGGAGAATTAAAAATGAAGGAGGTCAGACGATATACGAAGTATTTCTGGATTTATGCTGATGGTATAACTTTTCTAGAAAGAGAAAGAAGATCTGGAAGAAGTCTTCACAGAACTTGAGCTTGCTGATGAGGATGTAAAAATACCGTACGTAGCAAAATTCCATTTATACAATATTCTGAAAGCTGATTCAAGCGATACAGGTACAAAATAGGTGACTCTTTCATTTCTCTCCCGCCTGCAGAAGCACAAGATCTTCTCACAGCGTCGTCTGAGAAATTAGGGACTGACGTCTCTGAATTGGAAGACAAATTAAGCGTTCTTCGAGATGAGATGGATGAGCTCAAAGTGAGTTTGTACGCTCGCTTTGGCAAGAGTATCAATTTGGAAACTTAATTTTGTCTCTTTCTGCGACATTCATCTATGATCGCGCCAAAAAAAAGTGTTTAGGTCATTTATTAGGGTCGGTCTTTTTTTACCGAACTTCATCGTTGATTGGTTCTCGGAACGAAATATTTAATACTGGTGCCAAAGGAGCCTTGCTTGACCCCTCGAACTTACTAGCATCCATGTTGCCGTTTGAGCCGATCGGTGTTCTGAGTCGTCACTCTTGGCCCACATTAGCTCATTGAAAATAATTGATACATTCGAAACTTTGTGTTGCGTCTTATGGGAATGGATTCGGCGGAAAGCACGCTTGTCATTTACTCTCGTTTTTTGGGCAGGACCAATCGATTAGAAAAAGAGGAAATCGAAGTCCAGCATGGGAGGCGAACAGTTGGAGAAGTCGCAAGAGTATCAGGAGAAGGTAGAGGTTTCGGCTGACCCGGCGCATGATACTCTTCTTCGAACGTATTCTGGTATGCTCATATGCGTATTTACTAGCAATAATCCTATCTGATATCGGCCAGCATTAAGTCACGACAATAGCAAGTACACGGATGCGGAACTCTACCAGACAGAATCGAAACGACATGCACGATTGGTCACTGGATCAACACATAAAACTCATTCTCCTATGCAGCGTTCGCAAGGTTCCAAGACTGTGATTGAATTCGGTCCCAATGACGTTGACGACCCTCATAACTGGCCGATCAAAAAGAAAGCGTCCATTCTCGCTACAGGCATTATTGCTGTGCTGAACAGTACCATTGGAAGTTCAATAGCATCGAATGATACGTCTCAGCTTGCAGCGCATTTCACTGTTGCTAGTCAAGAACAACTCGTCCTCCCAACGTCCCTTTTCTTGCTCGGATATGTTGTCGGTCCACTCTTTTGGGGACCGATGAGCGAAGCTTTCGGTCGGTATCGAATCCTCATGTCATCATTCTCTGGGTATGTAATATGGATGTTGGCCTCGGCACTTGCGCCGACTTGGGCGGGCTTCAATGTGTTTCGCTTCTTTGCGGGTTGCTGTGCTTCATGTCCGATTTCGGTGGTTGGAGGGCTATTCGCTGATGTCTACAATGATCTCACCACGCGAGGACGTGCCCTTTCAATCTTCATGGCGAGTACTTGCCTTGGCCCAGTCGCTGGTCCCATCATATCTGGATTTCTGGCACCGGTGTCTTGGAGATGGCCGTTTTGGGCAGGTCTGATCATCGCAGGAGTCTCGTGGTTCTTGTTACTCATCACCCCAGAGACGTATGGACCAGTCATATTAAAGAAACGCGCCCAAAAGATGCGCAAACAGTCCGGCCGAGAAGTGTTTGCGCCAATCGAGCTTGAGGCCACAAATTGGGGCGAGCTGCTTGTTACTGTCTTGACTAGACCCTTTCGAATGCTTTTTCTAGAGCCATTGGTGCTTTTCTCCTGCCTGTTCCAAGCATATATCTATGGTCTTTTCTACATGTTCTTTTTTGCTTATCCCATTATTTACCGAGGTAAGGAGGCCAGGGTGAACGTACGAGGTCATAGCTCACAGAGAAACAGGGACCTATGGTTTCAACGCAGGCGAAGAGGGCCTTGCTTTTTTGCCTAGTCCGTGTTACCATCCTCGCGCTTATGAGAAACTCAAGACTGACATCATAATTATAGTTGCGATCGGATCGGCGATTGCCTGTGCTGTCTATCTAACATGGGATTACGTTCTTCAGAACGCGCAGCGGCAGCGCAAGCAGTGGTCACTTAACGAAGAGTATCGCCGTCTCCCACTTGCTTGTTTTGGTGGTCCTCTGTTTGGAATGAGTCTGCTGTGGCTTGGGTGGACAGCTCGTCCATCCGTACATTGGATTGTTCCTATTTTGGCGGGTGTCCCTTGTGGAATCGGTTATCTATTAATATTCATGGCTCTACTCAAGTAAGCTTCTGTGCGCCCAAACCAACGACACATTCACTAATATGCTTCAGTTACATCGTTGATGCATATGCAGTCTTTGCGGCGTGGGTCAACAGCACCACTATCATCTTTAGTACACTAACAGAATATGCAGGTCTGCTTTGGCGGCTGCTGCCTGTAGTAGAAGTCTGCTGGGGGTAGTGCTTCCATTTGCCGCAACACCTTTGTACAATCGCCTTGGCGTACCATGGGCGTGTTCTCTGCTCGGCTTTCTTTGTTTAGCAATGTGTTTGATACCTTTTGTGTTTATCAAATATGGCAAGCAAATACGGGCACGTAGTAAGTGGTGCCAAGAGCTCGCCAAAATACGAGAAGCAAAAGAAGCAGAAGAAAGTCAAGAACAGTCTCCAACGTCTCCTCACGCTACCGATGGAGAGGTTTAGGGCCTTGGCAAAGGAAGCGATACCTAAATCCTAATCTGACAAAGCTATAGAATACCCCGAGGCGTTTGTCATTCCTAACTGAATCCTACCTGAAGCAGAAGACTCATACAATTCTAACCTTTCTGTGGCTCATTCGAACTCCGTTAGTCACGATGGCATTGCTTGCAAAGTCTGTTCTCCTTTTGAGGACGTCTTCGTCCTTGCTCCGAGTGCGAGCATGCAGCAAAATCCGTGATATCGGAAAATCTACAAGAACTTGTGTGAAGTAAAGTTGTAGGATGCGATCTGCGCACGGTCTTCAGTCACAGTGACTCGCTTAGATGTGTATTGGAGATACGCAACGAGAATAGACCTTGGCATCACCAGGGATCAGGCACAAAGCCGGTTGGTAAATAACTTTATAATCGAATACATCATGAAAGTCAATTGAACTTTTCCCTTATCTTACAACGCTGTCCCTTTTTTCTCACACCTCATCCCCACTGCCTCCCACCATCAACCTCCAAGTTCACCCCATTCACAAACTTGCCCTCCTCACTCGCCAAAAACAACGCCGCATTCGCCACGTCGCTCGGCATGGTCAGCCTTCCCATCGGCACATTCCACAAAAACTTCTTCACATTCTCCGGGGTATTCTCCACGCCCGTGAAAGCAGAAAACAGCGCCGTCCCGCTCAACAACGGGCACAGCGCATTCACACGGATCTGCTCAGGCCCGTATTCGGCCGCGAGTGCCTTCGTTGCGTTGCTGACCGCGCCTTTAGACGCGTTGTACCACACTAGCCCTGGTCGGGGACGCACGCTGCCGATTGACGCGATGTTGATGATGGAGCCACCGTTCCCAGCGCGACGCATGGCCGGGATAGCAACGGCCGCAGACCAGTAGACAGACTTAACGTTGACGGTGAAGACGCGTTCGAACTCGGCTTCAGTAACATCGGAGGTGGGCTTGTTGGTGTAGCTGGTACCGGCGTTGTTGACGACGATGTCGAGGCGAGACCAGTCGTTTACGATACCGTCTACGATGCGCTTCCAGTCGTCGCCACTGGTGACGTCCATCTTCTCGGCTTTGACACTGTCGCCGAGGCGCTTGGCAACGTCCTGGGCACCAGAGTCGTTGATGTCTCCGATCAGGACTTTGGCGCCCTGGTCCGAGAAGACTTGAGCCATCGCGGCGCCGAAGCCGCTAGCACCACCCGTGATGAGGGCAACTTTACCAGCGAGACGGACATTGGAGGAGTGGGTCCCATTAGGCGCTACGGGGAGGGGGGTGATGGTCGAATCCGCCATTTTGGATACGCTCAGATAAGGATTGGTAAGGCGAAATGCACGGATGCGGCAGAATCAGGCATACCCACTTTCTTCTTATACAGACGTAAACAATGTCGAAAAGGGGGGGTAGATCGTGTGGAGATGACGATAGCGGGGTAGCTTGGTGGGGTAAGTGAGAAAATGGTTCAGAAGTTGCACTGATCTACACACAAGCCGAGATTCAGGTCCACTCAAAGTATCAAATTATGGAAATTGAGAATTTCGTGTCTCATTTGGTGTAGAGAGATCATCTCTTGAAGGTTAGTGCCAAACACGACATTGGGGGTTGCATGGTATCATGCCCAAACCAGCCGCTTGATTGAATGCCCGATCGACTCCAGATACGTGGTACTCTTCTTGGCGTCTTCCAGAGAAATAATTGGATTGTTTTTCACGGGAATGATGTCGAATTTATCCGACTTTCCATCTGTTTCGAGTCTCTTCAAACGTGAGGCCGCTCTTTGGATGTCATCACATACGTTTTGTATGAGGTCCTTTTCACTTTGCGGCTTTAGCTCTGTTCCTGTATCTGAAGCCATTGCACTTGCTTGAGGAGGCAGAGCTTTGAAAGCTAGTATTCGGGCCTGATTCGTTGAGCTTTGCTTGATTGCGCTGATTTCGTCTGGCCTACTTTGGGCAGCTGTGTCTGTAGCGCGGTTTTCATCTGGATCTTTTTGACTTTCCAGGCTTCGAGTGTTGACACGGCCGACGTCCTTCCCCGTGGGCGCATGATAACTTACAACGAGCCCGTAATTTCTTTCTTCATCCCGCTGCTTTGACGTCATTGTGGAGATGATGTAAGTTCCAACCTGCAAGCCCGTGATCTGGTCAAGGCCAACTTTCGTATATTCGGAGACTTTCTCGATACTCCAATCAAATCGACAAAGATATAACGCAGTGCTTGTCACTAGCACCACAGATTCCTCTAATGGGAGAGTTCTCAATGTGTTCGTTTCATGTGGAGACATCAGGGTCCACCCAGATTCCAAATCTTCGCTCGAGTCCTCAATGACAATTTTTGCGCATGTTTCAATTGCCGATTGTCTGACTTTGGTCATGTTCATCGCCAGGTCCTTCGACTTCATATCCGCTTCAAATTCATCAAAAACCGCTTCAGTCGTGCGGCCAAGTAGGAAATCGATGCATGCTTGCGTAAAATAATCGCCAAAGATGTTATGATAATAACGATTGAGTGTCAAGGTGAAGTCTGTTAATGCACCGGTAATGTTGCGTTTTCTCGTTCTGGTGTAGTCTCCTTTCAATGCAGCAGTACCAGCATATTGGCGACTAATAGCATCTCCATTGTCCGCCCAAACCTGGTTGAACCAGGATGTGGTAGGATCACTTTGTAGATCGATCGTGAAACCCTGATCAGCGAGCTGCTGCTCAAGTGCCCAACGAGCGGTGGCGGATTGTACGACATTCGTACGATCAAGACAGTCCATACAGTTCGTTCGCAGGATGCCACTCTGTTCTTCTATCTTTTGATAATTCTGGGTCACAGTCCAACCATATGAAGAGAGCGCGGGACTCAATTCTTGTATAAGTTGAGAAACATTTTCAAACTTCATACCACGGCAGACATTATGGAAATCGAACCATGTGAAGCCAATTTGCTTTTCTTCCACGCCTCTATGCTCATTAAACTCAATGGCATGTTTTTGATATTCCTCACCGAGTTGATTTTCGGTCCCGTGCTTGTCAACAAGGGATGCAACTTGCACATTACCATACCGTGACAAAAGACTTGCAAAATGTTGCTTGAAGGCGTTTTGATTCGCAAGAGGAGACCCGTACATTACTGGAACAGGTTTAAAGCTGTACGGACTCTGAGAAAAGTATAGTGGGATTGAACCTCTGCACTGCAGAAAGGAGTAGACTTTGTGCTCTGGATCCCATTTCGGAGATGAGAGGATTTGTTCTGTCTCGACTGCGTTTGCCGTGTGTCCGCCGTCGTCTACACCCCTCCGCAAATACCGCAAGCCAGCACGCTCTATCGATCTTCGCGATATCAGTGTCAGCATGAAGTTTTGAGGCTTCTCCGTGGACTGTTCATCCCTCAAGTGATGCTCCTGTCTACCAACGTGGTCAGATCTTACTTTGAGATTTTCCCAAAGTCATACGTACCCGCTCCGTGTTTCGTCGACTTTTTCAACTTGACCGGCTACATCCCCTTCAGATTTCTCAACAACTCCAACAACCGAACCCTTCCCCGTGAAAGTGTCTTCCTGCAATGTGAATGATTGCTGTCCAACAAAGCCCTGCACCAAGGGCAGGACAAATCCATTTTGACCAGCGTCAATAAAAGGCAAAATTAGATGATGGTTCCAAAAGAACTAGATTAGATTAGATTAGAAAGCAAAGGCAAAGGCAAACTCAAACTCAAAGCCTACCAAAGGATCAAATTGTTTGGACAATGGCGCACTGGAACCCGAGTTCGGCTGTTTTCCAATGCCGTGCGAGAGATCATGCTCGTAAGAAAAAAAGAAACTTTTTGACCCGAAAAGAAGTCTTGCAGTCCGAAGCAACTTGGGCAGCAGAGGCATCGACATATCATCTGACGGATGAAAATCTTCTGGCGGTTGTATTTCTCCATCTTTGATAGCCAGCGCATCTAGTGCAGGGACTTCTGCAGCTTCCGCTAGCTTTTTGGTTGGATCGCCACGTTCTTCATTTAAACCGTTACGAGTGACATCTTCTTGACTGCTCATTCCCAATGTTCTCCTTTTATCAGCACTCCAACCTGTTCTTGAGAACCACTTTTCAGCAAAGCGACCGTATGCGCCTCGTTTCCCAATCACATCTTCTACAACACTTGTAGTTTTTTTGTGACCCTTTTCCACGGCATTTTTTTCTTCTGAAGCAGGCACTGGAGTTGTAGGAGAACCAGGACTGGCCTCTTCTCTTCCTAGCAAACTGCTTGCATCATCTACCAGAGAATCATTCTCTGCGATTGTTTCATCGTGAGCCTCCTCAATGTGCTGATGGAGTTTTCCGCGAGCCGCAGAAATAGCAGTCGCGGCTTCAGGTTGGGATGTGAGAGGGATTAGGGCAACATCTTGGATGACATAAATGGGCTTGCCCTGGATTTGAGCAACTTGTTTTCGTTGAGATATCGATATCAAATATGCTCGTGAAGATATTGAGAGCAACCCTATATGTCCATCGTATAAGCAGCGCGTTGCCTAGTGTTTCCGCCTTGGTGCTTACCAACAATCCCGTGAGCTTCCAACGATAAGTGGCCGTTCTCTTCCTGGCGCCAGTCATCGATGACTGGACTGACAGCACAATTCCCGTAGTTTATTCGAACCGAAGATGCCGTGACGGCAGCAGGGTTGCGTTGAGATAGGGGTTGCAGTATAAGTCCATCAACGGCGGCATCTAATCATGCGTTATTGAGCGACCAATCAGAAAGCAAAAGGATAAGAAAATACAGATCAAGATCTTGCGCACAAGGCCAGGCATGCCGGGCGTACACGAGGTACTTCGGCTATCGAATGGATTGCATCAATTCACCGTGCGTAGGTAAAAGCTACATCCAATTCCTGAACTGAGTCCTCAATGACGTAATGCCTTCGAATTATATACCAGGGGGCACCAATAGCAAACAGCAAAGAAGATACACATGCCAGGGAGACCTGCATCTATAACCGAGCATTGAAGTCCTTGGAGACATCTCTCAATAAAGGGTCTCACAATCCTAAAGGCTCGAAATTGCATTGAGGGTTTCCCGAATATGCGAATGGTTAATTCAAATTTTATGGCCCATGACATTTCTTATTGCAATCCCTGGTGTCCACTCATCTCGAGGCCTCTTAAGGTCATCTAGGTGTCAAGCATGTTCTAGATATCGGAACTGTTCAGCGTATGCCAAAGCGCTTATGTGACTGTAATCGGGCAGAAGATTACGCGGCGTTCTGGACATGTAGAGAGAAGGCTGAGTACGCAGCCGGACGGCAGGCAACAAAGCATGCCGTTTCAACGCAAATGGTACACCTTTCAGACACTCTATGATGGCGGGATTCGGATTCTCGATTGGTGATATCATTGCTGTCGGAAATTTTGCTTGGACAATATACAAGTCTTGTAAAAATGCTGGTGACGAATTCAGATCCATTACGCAAGATGGTGCCTTTGCAACCCCCATCTCTCACCTTATGCGTATCGCTAATCCCCATCCACAGTCAATTTGCTTCAGTCTGAGCTCCATGAGCTTTGTGATGAAGCCAGTAACCCTGGTTCTCTCATTCATCGCTGCAGCAAAAGCCAGCGAGAGGAGGTTCGGATTCTAATCAAGTCCTGCAAAGATGATCTTCGGGAACTGGAGAAGAATCTAATACGACATCATTCTTTGAGAACAGCTGATCCACGGAAACGAGATCGTCTTGGATTCAGCATGGACAAACAAAAGGAAATGAGACTCAAGCTCTCTTTACATTCGGATCGTTTCAACCTCTTCCTGACGCACTTGAGTGCTGGATCGTTGAGTAGAATCGAGGCGAATCAGGCTATTCATGGCCGTGCATTCATAGAGATTAAAGCAAAGTTGGACTCTATACATACGGACGTGCAGACAGGAAAGAAGGATCCCTCGCTACTATCGAACCTGGATGACTGGGGTGCTCTAGAAAAAGAGCTGGTCGATGACAATATTACCGAGATCGACGTGGAACTTAACAAGGACAGGATTGGAGAATGGATGAGACAAGCGCGCGAGGCCAGCGGAGAGACAGGCCAAAGTCAGAGTTTTACTAAGGATACCGGTATATTTCCACGCGAAGTCAAAGATGCTGGTACAGAATATCCCGAATTGAGTCCTGTAAAAGACATTGGTGATGATAGCATCGATGACGAATTAGATACTCGAGCGGATTCCAAGCACTTTCGAACAAGGCTCGTGAGTACAATGGACTATGGCAGCCTCGCTCCCTCAGAAACGTGCAAAGAAAGTTCTTCACAGCTGCAACGACCTCTCGACTCGCCCACCCTTCCACCAGATAAGCAAAGCTCATTTATCAACGGTGCTACCCTCTCTTCCCCTCAAGACACACCGAAGAGTTCACATCCAAGGGAGACCTCACCAGATGAGTCGTCAGCCGAGATCACAGCACCTGAAAGTTTCGTTTCTGATGATGACTCGGATTATCAATCATTCTCGAGTTTCATCTCAGTTGCGAGCCCGCCCGGACTTTTTCCCAATACCGAATCACAAGTCCCTCAATCACAAAACACAGATGAAGAGAAGTGTCACATAGAGGAGGATGATAAATACCGTATTCTGAGCGAGGACGCCGTGGATGCTCAGCCGAGAGAGGGTAGGACAAGGAATTTAGAAGCCATGAAATCAAGAAAAGACAGGCAGAGGGACTCCTCAAAGGCCAGTATCAGTGCAACAGGTAGCTCGAATCTCCTAAGGCCAGATTTCTATTCACTGACCTTCACCGTTGAGACGGACGTTCTAGTGATGTGGAGCCTGACGTTAGAAATCGAAGATTTTCTTCAAGCAGTCGTCCTAAAATAGTCAGTCGCAAGCCTCGCCGCCACAGTGGGCATCAGGAGTCATTCTTTCAACATAGAAAGCGATCTACCGAAGAAATTTCGAAACGAAACGAAGAGGACTATCGCCGCGAGCAGCAGCTGAAACGAGAGACTGAAGAGCCACGCCAGAAGCAAATCGAGCATGATCGGCACATTGCAAGAGAAGAAACGCGGCGTCCCTCCAAGGTCGAGGACTTTCAGTGGCAAGATCGAGAGCACCAAGAGAAGAAAGAACGGCACAGGATAGAGAAGAATGCGGAACGAGAACACCGATATCGAGAAGAAGAGTGCAGAATGAGAGAAGAGCGTTATATGAAAGAGGAAAGTGCCGACCAAGAGTTGTGCTACCAAAGAGAAAGGCGCAAATCTAGAAAGAGTCGTATGGATGAGGTAAATTCGCACAATGCAAGTGGCTCACCTATCAGTGGAAGAAATGGAATTGCTGACGGCGCGCAGATGGTGAACGGGACGCATTGCGTTGGCGACGTCGCTATCACGATCACGAATACGTCGGCCGAGGGGACCCCGCTCCCCGAGCCTCCTTTTGATGCAGACGGGCCATATAACCATTCCCTGCCTATGTCACGGCATTTGTCAGACGTACAATCTTGGTATCATTGGTCCAACGATGCAATTGCTGACTTTCGTGTGGTTGACCCCAACTCACAAGATTCCAATCGCCGTCGTTCTTCATGGAAAGAATCTTCGGGCTCGAGATCAAGTGGTAAGTGGAAGTATACTAAAAATAGATCCTCCTACCCTGGTCTAGACATTCCCAAGTCTTGGATCGACCAAGTCGTCAGGGAAGGCAGCGCACCGATCACCAAGAGCACGATTGTTGAGAGGGTGTTATTGGTGACACTGGAGGAAATTTTCCATGGCATAATTAAAAGAGTGAAGATAGAGCGCAATTGTAGTGGCTGCCCAATAGATGGGCCTGATAAGGAGGAAAAATCGGTAGACGTCAAGATCAAGAGGGGTGTGAAAGCAGGGACAAAGATCAAATTTTCGGAAGTTGGTGATGAGATTGACGGCAGAAGGCAGGATGTTCATTTTGTGGTATCAGAAGTAAGTAATACAGCACTTTCGAGATGTCTTGTTCATGTTTTCCAGAGGAAGCATTCTCATTTTACGCGGGATGGCGACAACCTCCGTCAGACGTTTGAGATTGGCCTTAAAGAAGCACTTCGAGGCTGGGCACAGCTCACGCGAACGATCGATTGCAAGATGATTAATGTCACAGGTCCAGGACCCACACAGCCAACGTGGGGAGAGCACTTTCCAGGTTTGGGCATGCCAAAGTCGAGAAATCCAGCCGATCGCGGCGATTTTATTATTGATGCCAAAATTAAATTCCCAAGGGATTTGACATCTGAGCAGAAGCAGATATTAGATAATGTATTATGAACCAGCACTTCACGGCGCATGGACTTGGATTACGCTAAAATTGGCGAGATTGTGTGACCATTCATGATCCTCAGCTAGCAAAACTAAAGGTTTAATTCGGTAAACTTTGTGCCGGGAAATCTAAGTCCATTTTTGCCAATTGAGGAAATCTGTTCTTGTTCTGGCCATTTTCGACCCCCATCGGGTAATCGTTATGCTGGGGAACCTGCGCCCGAGTCTACCGTTTATGGAAACTTATGCTCCTCTCGGCAAATTTCACGATCTATCAGGCAAATATACGCACAGTCGATTTTAGTTGGTTGGGATGACTTCTCTTGACTGGGCACTATTGCTGTTACTCGAGAGGCGCACCAGAGGAAATGTCCTACTGGGGCCAGTTCACTTAGATGAGCTAAGCAGTCTAATCCAATCACAGCATTCATACAGAGTTACACTAGATGTGGTTGGCATAAACTGCTTACCTAGTACGACATTTCTTCTTGCAGCCCCTGGTGGGCGGACTCACTCTTTGTGTTCATAACCTTGAGTAAATAATTCTATTAGGGAAGGAACAGATCCGGTCACGTGTTACCGGATATGTCTACTACTTCACCTGTACCTACCTAGCCAGCTTTCTACAGCTCATCACAATGGGTTGAATCAACGAATATCTGCTGTCATTGAGAGGAAGCTACCTCTATGGTATTTTGGTTGTTGTTATCGCTTTAGGCTTAGCTCAGCATATACATAGCTGTTATATCTCTTCCTGACGAATCTAGACTTTAATAATTCCGCATGAGATTCAACCCCACCAATTCAACAGCTGTAACAGATCCGTTTTCAAGATGAGCATTGAGCAAGCTATTACAAGTGTGGATGTATACTCCGCAGGCCCAAACGAGTCTTAAGCATTCCTGATATTACGGCAGATCAGAATCCAAGTCCCAGTAGTAATCCATTCTAGTAAGCTAGTGAAATAGAGAGCTTATCTCAGGTGGTGGAAGCCAAACAAGAGAGACGGACACTTTTGAACCAAATCCCTCTTGAGCTACCTGATACCTGAGTACCGCAAAGCAACATCTAAGCAACACTCGAGTGTCCCAGGAGCAATCAACAAAACCCAAACAAGCTAGCAATAATTAGTCGTTGCGCCTTGGTACTCAGGCACCTCTCACGTTGGGTGTCACTGGAGATATGATTCCAGAGTCAGTTCATTTGGCTGAGCTAATCCTGTAGACTAGCTTGATGTGACTATATGCTTTTATGATATTTTTAAAGTCTCTTACTGGCAATGAGCCACGATCAAAAGGTGACTATACGCATTGTGTGACGTCTTGTTGACTTGTTTCATGACAACTCGAGGTGGTTAGATTCAACGATTCCATGTCGGCAGCTGCTTCGGTTTTGGGCATTGAGCCTGTCTGGCTGCGGTTTTCTCTTGTGAGCTCGACCCATTCACTGCGCTGCTTCGAGTCCTTCTCTTCTCTATCAGATGTATTTCCGCTCGAGCGCGATCTCCTAGAGAAAGTATCCACAATCTTTGAATATATTACGCTGTACTTCAAATCGAGCAACGGGCCAAAGGTTGGTAGGCAACAGCCAACAACGCCCAGACATGGCTCGATTGAAGTCCATATCAAAAAGTCATAAAAAACATCTGAGCGAGGAGTAATCAGCTTGGCTTAGACAAGAAAGAAAATAGTAGAAGCGTAAGACCTACATGACATATCCATGGAAGCATGGTCATAGGTGAAATAGCCAACAGTATGACCGATACCGGCAATGATAACACTGTCCAACAAACGTCAGCTCAAGAAACTTGGCAGGTGACCAAGCATGAGACACTAACATTATTCCCATAGACAGAAATGAAAGAGTTGTAAGCTTTCGCCGCAATGGCATCTGGAGCCGCCAGACGAGTGGTATGGGAATAATTACAATCGCCACATCGCTCAGGACATTTAAAAGAGCTATCCAAGAATACCAAACCTTTTGTTGCAAATTAGATCATAGATGCAGATATCGAAGTGTTACTTCTCACCATGTAGTTTGGAATACAGTTTCCCATTTGTGCCGGCGTTGTACCCCAGTTCGAAGATATAGGCCAGCATTGGAAAACGCTCATCCAAAAAGTTGTGAGCCACCAAAGAAAGACATAGGATCCGACAATCCATAACGCAACACGAAATGCTTTACTATGGCCGAAGATTCGAGATAGGAATATCATTAAAGATGCTTTGATGACTGGCATAGCCGTTGTATGCAAGAGTTGAATGGCATAGTAGATCTAATGACCATATCAGTATTGGTCTTGAAGCTTTGTTGCGTGGGCAGAATTAGGTTCAACCTCCAGGACTCACGACTTACCCAGAGGTCTTAAGAATTGCTTTTTTATGAATTGATATGCAAATTCATACATATGCACGGATCGTGAATAATTCAGAATAAATTCATAAATTTCAGCCGTAGAAGAAAATTCTGCATCTTTCATTTCGTACATTTGATTGAGATCAAATAAATATAAAATCGTCGTTTTTTAATTCAATTGAATCATTTGAAGCCATTTTTATCCGAAAATCTCGAAAAATAATCTCAAATTTTCATTCTTTTTTTCGTGAATCGTACGAAGGCGAGCCGATATATAAAAATAATCGAAAGATCTTCTATTATTGAGAATATTTGTATAATTATTCCATTCATACGAATTTTCATAAATATTTTTTACGAATTTATAAAATTGATTATAATATTCAATTATTTTATATAAAAAAAATGACTAATTAATAAATAATCCGTTTATATAAAAAAATAATCAATCGTGATATAAATAAACTGAAAGAATTAAAAACAAAATTATATAAAAAAAGATTTCAAAAATAAATCATTCAAAAAATATTAATAAAATTAGTCATTATATATGATCTATTTCATATTTTTATATAATAATCTGAATTTCATATTTTTTATTAATTATTGAATTCTGAAATAATCAATATTTTATTAATAATATTTCAAATTCTTATTTTTTTAATTGATCAAATTTTTGATAAATAATAAATCATTATATAAAATTATTTTAATAAAATTTTGATAAATATTCATATTTCATTAGACGTTTGGATTTTATCCAATTAATATCTCCTTTTAAATATTTATATTCATTAGATGAATTTTCATTATCAATTTCGATGAATTTTTTTAGAATTTCATACGATCTTTGGATATTTTAAAAAAAATCAATAGATAATTCTTCGATTTTTTTTTAAAAAATATTATTTTATTTCTAAATTTGATATTATTATTAGCGATAATTTTTTAATTAATAATACATTTTATCATTTTATTAATGATTATTTGAAGAATTGAAGAATTTTATAAAATATTTATACGAAAAAAATATATTATTAAAATCACGTTCTTAATTTTATTATTCAAAATTTTCTTTTTAAAAAAAATTCAGAAATTAATTTAATTCAATTATATAAAAAATTGAAAAATCAAAATTGATAATTTGATAAAAAAGATCAGATATAAAATATTCAAAATAAAAATAATCAATTTTGAATTTTAGACATTTTAAAAAAATTTTATAATATTATCATTCATAATCATAATTTATTAAAACGGATAAAAGATTTTTGAAAATATATTGATTATATAATTTTTATAAATAATTATATGAAATGGAATTTTTGATATATTTTATTTTTAATTATTTTTATTCATAAATCTGAAATTATAATATATATTCAAAATTATATTAATAATTTTGAATAAAATGAATTTTTTATTGAAGAATAATAAAATTTTTATATAATTGAATAATTTTTTAAATCATTTCATTTTATAATATTAAAATTATAAAATTTTATTGACAGATTTGAATAAATATTATTTATAATAAATAATTTCTTTTATTATATAAAACGATCTTTTATAAATATTTATATAAAATGATAATAAAATAATTTATAAATTTTAATCTTTTCATAAAAATAATAAAAAATTTTATATTTGAATTCAATGATATTGGAAAAAATATAATATATATTACGAATTTATAAACAATTCTTCATATTATATAATAATTTTGATTCTTTATTTTTATTATTATATGAATTATTTTAAAAAAATATAATAAAAATCATGAATTAATTTAATTTTAAAAAATATTCGAAATTTTTAAATCGAATTTCAAAATCAATATCAAAAAATTTCGTATAAAATAAAAAATTAATTCTACTAATTTCCAAAAAAAAAATTGATAATAAATTAATTCAATATTTTAATGAATGAAATTTTTACTGAAATCTTCATAAAGAATATATAAAATAAATACGATATTTATTATAAAATAATCAATTTAAAATTTCAAAATATGACAATTTTAGAATGATGATATCAAAAAAATCAAATCGTATAATGGCCAATTCTTTCCAAATTTATAATAAAAATCCTTTTCATTTCAATAATAAATGACGAATCTGAAAGAATTTTTTCTGACATTCGTCACACAATTTCATAAAATCGTACGAAATTTATTCTAAAAAATATTAAAAGAATTCAATATTTGAAGAATTGGATTCACAATAAATTTTAAAAAAAAACAAATTCGTACGAAAAAAGCGAATTAATTGGATGGAAGAATTGATGGTTGAGCAGCTGGCTGAGCAGCTGGCAGAGCGTATGGACGAGCAGCTGGCTAAGGAGCCGATTCAGCAGCTGGCCGAGCAGCTGGAGCAGCAGGATCAGCTGCGGGATATGGAGGTGGTGGAGCGTTCGGAAGAGCAGGCGGCGGAGGAGGTGGAGGAGCAAAGACGTACGAAGCGGAAGGCGGTGCAATAGGAGAGGAGCTGGCGGAGAGGAGTTGGCGGAGCGGCTGGCGGAGCGTTTGGACGAGCAGCTGGCTGAGCAGCTGGCGGAGCGTGTGGACGAGCAGCTGGCTAGAGAGCCGATTCAGCAGCTGGCTGAGCAGCTGGTTGAGCAGCTGGATCAGCTGCTGGATATGGAGGTGGTGGAGCGTTCGGACGAGCAGCTGGCTGAGGAGCTGGCGGAGCGGCTGATGGAGCGTCTTGATGAACAGCTGGCGGAGCAGCTGGTGGAGCACTTCCTCCGCTGATTGTGTCTGTTTCAAAAGGTAACTCGTACAAAAAGTAAATCGACTTACGAGATGAGGAAAATGATCTCCTTTGGTTTCGCCTTTGACATTCGTACGAAGGCTACTTATCTCAAGCACCACGAAAAGGTAGAAGATCCTTATTTGAGGTACATGCGGTGCTTCTAAAATTGTGCTATTGACAAAGGAAAAATAACAAAAGAAAGTTCGTACTAACCTAATCAATCTCGATAGCACTTTCCGGGGCCTTCCCGGGTGCCTCTAACAGACCGGGTCCTTGTCCACTGCCCTGCTCGTTCGGGTCGTCTGGCTCTTCCACTTCATCAGGCTATACGACCTCCAACTCATCATCATCATCGATAACAATAGGACCAGTACCACTGGCCTCATTATCATTTCCGACAGTGATTGGATTCTGTACGGAGCCGCCAGATTATCCTCCACCCGAAGCAGACGGTCCGATTGCGACAGGAGGAGCGCTAGTCGTGTACAAATAGCGCTTGCCCCAGTCGTTCCATTTACAGTTCCCACAACAGCCTCCCAGATGCCCTGCTACTGCAAGACATACTGGGAAGGCTGTTGTGCGTCCCTGGGCCCAACGTGAGGAGCACTGCATACAGGGTGCCGATAGCGGTGTGCCTCGAGACTGAATCAGGATCGCGTTGACGTACGAATTGCGAGTCCTGTCAATATTAATAGCATTGACAGGCCCATTCGGTACGAATTCAATCAAGCCTCCTGGCAGAGCCAAAAGAACTTGCGCTTGGGGGCTTTTACACAGTACGGCAAGCACGTTACCTATTACTGGCAAGGTGGGACAACCGGTAGGCCCACTTTGAGCCTGCGAAGCGTACATGAGCCACGTACCCAGTGACGAGCCGGCTGGTGGGGGAGCGGGTCCACTGGTAGGCGCAAGTCCTTGGTTGGACCTCGTACGAAATCAACATAAACTCATTTTGAAGATCGAATAGAATATGACTCACATGATGGTGGTGGAGGTGGAGGTGGAGGTGGTGGTATCTATCGATTCTGTTAGCTGATTCTCATACGAATACGCTATGAGCCAGCTTGACTCTTTGAAGCCAGTTTGATTTGAAGCTCGTACGAATGTGCTGTGATTCAGAAACCACTTACGCTGCTGCTGCTGCTGCTGTTGTTGTTGCTGTTATTGTTGCTGTTGTTGCTGCTGATACTGCTATTACTGCTATCAATTTGATATTCCTATATTTGGCTAGTAACAAATACGTACCACAGTAAGGATGGTATAAACGTATACAAAAAAGTAAATAAAATTGACGATCAGTGATGGAGATAAGATTGTGTGTCTCAGACTAGTCTATTTTGGATTATTCGAGCGAGCGCTAGCAAGGGTCTAAATATGAGCATACATTCGAATATATTCACAATTCATTCATAAAATTCACAATTCATGCTAATGCAATTCTTTTGATTCATAAGACCCCTGGACTTACCTTCCCGTATCCAAGCAGTAGTGGAGCAATAGGCCATCCCTCGAGAGGCCCGGACTCAAGGAAAATTTCGTGGTTACCGAACCGAAAACAGGCCGCTCCAACAATAATGCAAACGCAGAGTCCAACTGACAAAATCTTTCACCGGTCAGTGAGACACATTTTCGATCGGAACACAAGAGATGATTACAAGACCGAGGATGACAAGTTAATCGTCAGCTCCTATTCTAAGTCTCCGAGTCGCTCTAGCCGAGAATCGCAATGCAACAGCAGCTGCTGCCAAGCAGGCCATCACGCTGCTTGTGATGATGAGGCTCGCAGATCGGTAGAACATTGTGTGCGATCTGGTGTTCTCAAAGGTACAGTGAAAGGTGAAGGCAACCACCGTGTAGACTAGAAGACACGGTCGAGTTGGAGACGAAGCCAAAGCTTCTTTATTACGATCATGAATTTATTGCTTGGCTCATTCTCTTCGACCCTTCGCCACTGAACCAATGGTGTCGCGTCTCGCGTCCCATGTCAAGACTCCAGCTGGAACGCAAGGCTGCTATTGATTCCGGGCATTTTCTGAATGCGAATCTATTAAGTAAGAGGCGTTGTGATCAACAAGGTAGAACTCCAATAAGCACGAAGCGAAAGCGATATCCTACAGTCGATTTCAGGTTCGGCTTCACCCCCGAGCGCGGGGTGCGAAATTTGTTGGGCCGCCCACACAAAATTCGCAGAATTGATTAAACCGCGCAGTACGCTCCATAAAACGCTTAAAAATATATAAAATTTATCTAATTTATTAAATTTGAAATTGAATTTTATTTTTATTTTATTTAAATTTGATGGAGAATTTTCGGAATATCTGAAAAATATGATAATAAATTATTTTAAAAATTATTTATTTAAAAACGTCAATTTATTAGATTTTTTGAAAAAATTATTATTTCATTATGATCTTCTAATATTATTTCAATTTTCAGATATATGAAATTCAGTTTTAAATTCAAATTTAGATTGAATTTTAAATTAAATTTGATTTAAAAAATATCAAATTTGATTTAAAAAATATCAATTTTTCGCCGTCAATAATATAAAATATTTCCATCAATTTTATAAATTATTATTATAAATGAATTAATTGATTTGATAATTGAATTATTTTATTTAATATTTCCAATTATTGAATAATTTATGATTGAATTATTACTAAATTTATTTAATTTATTAAATTTATTTGATTTATTAAATTTATTTGATTTATTATCATTTTTATTTATTAATTTATTTAAAATCCAATTATTTTTGAATATAATTTAATATTAATTATTTATTTTAAAAAAAAAATGATATATTAGAATAATATAAATAATATTCGAAATTCATTTTAAAAATATTAAAATAATAAATTATTTATTAAAATTAATATAAAATAAATGATTTATAAATTTTTTTAATAATCTAAAAATATATTAATTAAAATTCATTTAATATAATATAATATATTAAATAAAATATATATTATTATTTTATTAGAATTAGATTTTTGGAAAAAAATAAATGATCCATTTAAAATATTTTATCAATTTAATATTTAAAATAAATATAAACGAAATTATGAATTTATTTTTTAATATTAATCTGATTTATTAAATATTTTTTTGAATATATAAAAACGAAATAAAAATTAAATTATTATATTATAAATTCATTAATCAATTATTTAATAATAATTTAATGAAATTGAATAATCAATTAAAAAATTGAATTTAATTAAAAATATATTTCAATTAATTATTTAAAATTTTATATTTTAAATTTATAAAAAATGGAATTATTTTAAATTATATAATATGAATATTTATTGATATTATATTATTTAATATATTCAGAAATATTTTTGATTTTATATAAAGGATTTTTATATATAAAATAATGAAATTATTATTTAAAAAATTATTTTAAATAAATCGTCAATAAAATTATAAAATAAATGATATAATCAGAATTAAAAATGAATTAAATTTTAAATAAATTTGTTAACGAATTTAAAAATCAGAAATATAATTATTAATATTAATAATTCAATAATTTCAAATTTATTTAAATTTTTATAATTATTATTGAATGAATTATTTGATAAAAATGATTTAAAATTGTTATTATTAGAATCTGATTTTGAATCAAATGATGAAATTATATTTGAATATATTCAATAATTAAATAAAAAAATATCAAAATCGAATTAAAAAAAAGAATATGATAAAACATTAATATATATTAATCAAATTTATTTGAATTTATATTAATTAATTAAAAAAAAATCTGAAAATGAATTGAAAAAATGATTGATAAATTATGACGTTATTAAAAATATAATAAATGAAATATAAAATAATATCAAATATTGAATGAAAATAAAATTAAATAATTAATTAAAAATAATATAATTTTATATTAAAAGATTTAAATAATAATAATAAAATAATGAAATTATTGAAAATATATATGATTATTTATTATTTAATTAAAAATTTTTTTTATCAAATATCATTTTATTAATAAATTTATATAATATTTAATATTATATTAAATATTGATCTTTTAAAATAAATAAATTTTATAATAATTTGATTTTATATATTCATTTCGTTTATTATTATTAATTTTATAATTATTAGATTGAATTTTTTATTTTATTTTATTATTATTAATTCTTTTAATTTATATTGATATATATTGATTCAAAATATTTCTGAATAATTATATGATTTTGATCTATTTTTTTGATATAAAATTTTAAATATTTAAAAAAATTAAATTTTTCATTATTAATGGAATTATAAAATATATAATGATATTGAATGAATTATTTTAATTGAATAAAATATTTTTTAATAAAATTCAGATTTAATGAATAAAAAAAAAAATAAATTAATTTTATTTTGAATTCATTTTCAATTAAATTTTATATAATAAAAATATAATAAAATAATATATTATTTATAATAATAATCAAATTTGATATTATCATATTTTTTATAAATTAATTATATTTTGATAATAATGAATTATGAAATTAATCAAAAAATATTTTAATATTTATATTATTTTAATAAATCTGATAATCAAATATATTATTTATTATATATATTAAAAGAATTTAATAATAAATAATCTTTTGAATATTTTATTCGATTATTATTAATTGATTTTAAGAATTATATTTATATGACTGAAATTCTATATATTTATCTATTTCTGATTCATTTATATATATAAATTGATAAAAATTGTAATAAATTATTTTTATTATATATATTATTCGGAATATAAATTTTTATTTTATCATTCATTTTCGATTCATTTTTCAATTTTAATTAATTTATTATAATTCGTGATATATAATAAATTTTAAAATAATTATATCAAATTAATTATATATTCAATATATCATTTTATCATAATATAAATCTGATTTTATAAAAAAACAATTCAATAATATTTTAAATTATTTAATATTTAAAAATCGTAATAATTTATAAAAATTAAATAAAATAATAAATGAATTAAATATTTTTATATTCATTTAAATTATTTAAATTATTTATATAAAATAATATATTAAATTGATTATTTTTTTATTTATATATATTTTTTATTCGATTAATATTATTAAATACGATTTCTGATTCAATAAAAAATTTAAAATCATTTTAAATATTCTTTATTAAATTTAAATAAGATAAGAATAAAATTCAATTTCAAATTTGATGAATTAAACGTTTTATGGAATGTATTGCGCGATTTAATCAATTCTGCGAATTTTGTGTGGGCGGCCCAACAAATTTCGCACCCCGCGCTCGGGGGTGAAGCCGAACCTGAAATCGACTGTAGGTTGTGCTGCGCCCACTCCTCGCTGTGCGACCACCCGTTTTTATTCGGTGTAATTGCTTGCAGATCCTCGTCTACATATGACAAGACAAGGATCATGCCGCCATAGGAAGCAGAGGTAA
This sequence comes from Astrothelium macrocarpum, assembly GCA_021030915.1. Lineage (NCBI taxonomy): Eukaryota > Fungi > Ascomycota > Dothideomycetes > Trypetheliales > Trypetheliaceae > Astrothelium > Astrothelium macrocarpum. The sequence goes on along the minus strand of JAGEMR010000141.1, from coordinate 31,213 downwards.
AGAATGGATCGGAGAAAGCTGTTGTGACAAATTATCTCATCTTTCGTGTGCTTTCAGCAAATCCACGCTAACGAATTTTGACACTTTCTGCGTTATGGCCGAGGTAGACTGCAGTGCGGCACGGTGCGTGCCGCAGAACTGCATACATGATATGTACGCTAATTTAGTGTGCACTCAAGACTCGCAGACTAGTTTTTGGGTGAAGCATCAATACATCACCAACTCATCCCCGATGGCTAGCGCTGTTGGCCTCTGAACCGATTGAATTGTAGTAGATACAGAAATAAGCAATTTGATTGGTTCAAAGACCCACAGCGTTAGCCGTCGGCTGCTCCTTGGTGATGCATTTCTGCTCTAGTTTACAGCTGCCGTCTGCATCCCAACGCCAGAGAATCCTCAAAGGAACCCTGGTTGAAAAACTATCACTAGAAATTCAGCAAATCGGGACTTCGGGAGCGTGCTCTACCGAGTTTTTGCTCGCCTTGTCTTGCCAACGGAACATTTACCGCGATTGGAAGGTGTGTAGCTAGGGCTATGTAGTTAACGTGCTCTACACATTCGTCCGAGACCTCTGGAACAGCACCACATTGTTTAAAGTCCGCTCTTCGTCAAATCTGTATAAAAATTTAAAAGAAGTTATTTAATCAATCAAGTTTATTTAAATTATTTAATTAAAATTGTTTAAATTAGTCTAAAAAAATTTATTGCTTAATTAAATTGTTGAAGTTACAAGATCTAGTTACTAAAATATCTTTAAATTAGTCTATAACTGTGTTGGCTAAATTTAGATGTTTATATGAATTTGATAGAAGATGACGTTCAAACGATGTAACGTTGTTCCAGGGAACTCCGGAACTGCCTACAAGTGTAACGAATATCTGGATTTCGGTTCCCTTCAGTAATCAGCATCAGCGCTGGTCATTTTCCAGGCGTCAGTGACTGGCCTATTGTACTGACTTATGGTTACATACTCTACACAGCATAAATGGCACAGCAAGCAGAGAATTCTTCTTACGACGATGAGGTCAACGCTTTGCTCTCGGAGAGAGTCCTACCCGCTAAGCAGCAGTTGCAAAGGTCCAAGCGCAACCATAGCTGTAGGACGAAATACTTGTACCTCACTGTTATTGCGTCTTTACTACTCAACGTTGTATTGGCCTTTGCGTTTGTGAGTGGGAAAGTGGGACCCAAAAGCCAACAACAATCGCCTTACGGTTGGTAACTTCGTCCGTTGACGCCCAACCTACTGACAAAAGCAGCCAAGCTAGAGTTCGATACAATTGAAATTATCAGTGAGCTAGGCCCCTACGGTTCCAGCAATAACAACGAGACGGATCGTACGATCCTATGGGAAAGCCTAGACGGATCAATCGCTCAGGTTGCAGTTGATAAATCCTGGGCAGTTTCAAAAGGAATATTACCATCACAAGACTTCCTTTGGGACAGCGAAAAGGCTGTATACTCAGTTCGAGGTTTCCATGCACAGCACTGTCTTGTAAGTGCATTTGTGGTGCTTCACTCCTACTGCCAACTGCCGCTAACAGATCTCAAAGCGAAAGATTCATCGCTGGGTTGCAATCAGTCATCACAATGGGACTCAGCTTGATAATTATGACCATATAATCCACTGTCTGAACTCGCTATTGCAGGATGTACACTGCTATGCAGATGATACTCCAATGCACTCACCAACGAAGGGTTCTGCACCCACCATGTGGGGACAAGGTCAGTCACGCCAATGTCGTGACTGGAACAAACTAAGGAAATGGGCCAAAGCGCACAATGCTTGCTTCTCCTATATTAATGAAACGCAAGGTGTTGAATCCATGTTCGATCGCTACAAGTGGTGTCCACAAAATAGTACATACAGAGAGAAAGTACGCTCAGCTCTGGATCTTCCCGAGGACTGGATGTTGAAAGCTCCAAAAGACATCGATAGTTTACCGGCCTACTGGCGAAGTTTTTAATTCACAGTGACGATGAGTGTGACATGAAATATGTTTGAACCAAAGTCCGTACAATGGATCTTGGATTGATTATTAAAGCACAATGGACTACTCGTTACAAGCTAGAACATAGCTATTTTCGTAATATTAGACAAGACGAGACGATTGCTGCACTATAGCTTTACAAAGTATTCACACCAAGATCACTTCATACAAATCCCTCAAATCTAAGCCTTCAACCGTGGCTTCTGATACTGCTTCACAGGATTGAGCATCTGAGCACGAATTTCAGCATGAAAGGAAACGAAGATAGTGTTATTCCTTTAGGGCTGCTTCAAACTTTAGCATGTAGCTATCCGAGACCCTGTGAACACACGCACTGGTGGGTTATAACTTCAGAGATGCTATGAAAGCCTCGTCCAGGGACATGTCGCAAATCCTGAAGATCCTACCAGGTCATGTCTGGCTCGAGGGTATCAAGGAATGGACCAGTGTCAGTGATCTCATCCATAGGGTCCTCAATGCGGCGTTCCATATGGATCTTAGCTTCGCATAAGTCGCAAAAGGGATATGTAAACTTACCAAGTGATTGAGTTGGCGCGGATAACACTGCCATGAGGAGGTAGGAAAGCAAAAATATGTAACGCATGATCCGACTTGTTCTTCTGACACGAAGAGAGCTCGAAGTGCTTGTGCTGATTCGAGGGGTAGGAGACTGTCTAAACCAACAGAGGAGAAAGATATCTAGGTTTTGAAAGAAGATTGTGAGGTCAGGTGAAGCCCGCAATATCAGATTCGTAGAAAGCCAAGTTTATAACAACAAGAGATGCAGGACGCTAAAATGCAGATGCAGCTACCATTTCTCCAGCAAACAGACCCAGGACAATATTAGACGACTGCCTAGAATACCCCGCAATGCTGCAGATCATGATCGGCTTCATCACCAGTAGACTAATGGTCCTGCCTCGCTACTAGCTGCGGCACAAAACAATAGCCAGTGGGTCCAACCTTCATAGCCTTGCAGAAAGTAAACATTTGCAGACCGCATGACGTATTGACCCTTGATTTAGAATCGGCGACATCTCGTAGAGGATAAGTTTTCAGCCGTTCTTTGTCGCTTAGATTTTACCGCTTGTCAGGTGAGATCTGCTATTCTCTCAAATGTGGTGTCGTTGCTGTCCCAGGTTCTTGAATCATATCGACATCCCGATTTTTCTACAATGTCCTCTGGGAGATATACCAAATTGGCATCAAATTCTGTAGATGAGAAAGATTATGGATATTCCAGATATATATCGAACGGGAGGCGCTCGCGACCTCCGAGCACCGTCACATTACTGTGCCTCATATCTACTGTGGCTTTTTGTGCTGGTATTCTCACGAGTTACGTGGCCTTCAAGTTACGATCAATCATTGGGAAGCACGAGCTAGACTGGTTGAGTGAGTTTTCATGTGAACAAGATCCGTTGGACCTGCGTGTTTAATCTGATTATGCCAGAGCCACCTGGAAATATGAAGATTCAAATTGAGTATAACGACACCTATCCAGGTCCTCCAACATTGGAGAGTGAATATGCATGGCTTGACTTACTACCAGGTATAGGTGGGCTCTCAATAATCAACAACCTGATGCTCACGAATTCTAGATGGTCTTGGTGCCATCCAAAACGACGGATTGGGTGATGGGATACTTACCCTAGCCGTCTTTCACCAGCTTCATTGTCTTGTATGTAATGAGCCAGTTTCAGCGACTCTGCCTGCTCACACTGACTAGATGGAACTTCGACACGCGGTATACGATGGATGGAATGGAACGAGACATTCGCACATGACGCCCCATCATAATCGTCGCTGCTTTGAATATCTAAGGCAATCTATAATGTGCAATGTGGACACTAACCTAGAGCCTAGAATAACCAGGGAAAGCGGCATCAAAGAAAGTACAGGCTGGGGCGTAAAGCGTTGTCGAGACTATAATTCTGTGCGCAATTGGGCGCAGGAATGGAGGGCCTTCGATGGAAAGATTCCGAGCCAAAAGGCAGAAATTACTGATCCAGATGTGCTTCATGGTCGGCATATAGTCTATTAGGTTCAGTTGTCAATTGGCTATGGAAGCTATCCACCAATGCAGACTCGGGAAGCCCTTTTCAGCAAAGAGCATGAGTACCAAAGCTCGATCCTCTGCTGATCAAGTGCTGAGGAGAGCAGATGTATCTTTGGTAGGGACTGTAAGGGGAAGTCTAAGCATGTAACGAAATCTGTAAATTCCGTATCCCTTGTCATTATTTTTCGCATTTGGAGCCCACTCTCTAAGGTCAACATCCAAGTATTGTAGTGTTTCGAAACCGTGCTTCTTGTAGATTGGATAGCCAAAAGGGGATCCCTGAAGAAAGATGGGTAGGGCGAGTTTGTCAGCCAGTTGGTTGCCATGCTCAACCAAGGCATTACCTATACCCTGTCGTTGAAAGGGAGGATCAGTGAAGAGTGCTTTGCAGAGCATGTGCCTCTTTCCAAGCGTGGATCTCTCAAGCCATTTGTCTGTATCCTCTTGGACGTATGAAGGTAGTCCTGGAGGGAACTCGAATTCACCCTTGGCTTTACTCTTTTCGGCATTCGTCTCCTTGGCTGCAGTTTTCGCATCACGCTCTCGGATCTGATCATCAGTTGGTGTATTCCAGGACGCCCATGCGACCAGGACCCCATTCTTCTTGTCCACTGCCTTGATATGGAGCCAGGTTGGATCTCCCACTTGCTCTTCAAGCATTTTAGTCACACGCTCCTCGAATTCAGCTGCAGTAGCAAAGTACAGTGCAAAAGCATTGTCAGGCAGACAGGCAACGACACGGATGCGTGCGAGCATTGGGATATCCTTGTGCTCCGCAGTAGTAAGTTCAAATGATAACGGCAGGACCATGATGGTATCTGTGTCGGCAGTCTTAGATAGGCAAATGAGAGGAAGCTTAGTCTTGTATCGAGGTGTAGATCATGCATGAAGTTAACTTACGAGTAAGGGACTGTAACTCCGCACATTTATCTTGTCTCAGCCAGCCTGGGCACGGGAGAGCGCACGATCGTCGATACAAGACGGAGCTTGAGGCGATCGATCAAGACCAGATTACATGTCTGCTGATGGGTCTTTGAAAGTTTCCGAGTTGGCTTGCATAGTATTAGTTTACCGATGATGCGGGATTCCGCAGGCTTGCTTAACGTTGGACCCACATGCAGCGGAAAAGGCTGGAGGCGCACTCAGGCGACCTCCGGCTTTCGGATCGGTCCCGGTCTCGATGAGCCTCTACGCAGAAATTTCAGCCGAATTCAGCAGATGCTATATCACCAACTCATCCCCGATGGCAAACGCTATTCACCTCCACCCCGATTAAATTATAGTAAATATAGTAAACAAGCAATTCAGTTGGTCCGGAGACCCGTAATGCTAGCCATCGGCTGCGAGTTGGTGATCTACACTTGCTGATTAGGATATTGTACAGCAGCCTTGTGCATATGGTTGCTACGGTCTAGTGAATCTGTCGCGAAGTACGTAACTCGCCAGAGCTTCGAATAGACTAGGTAGTCGCCTTAATTGGAATGATCTCAATCATCCGATACTGACCCTGTTAGGCGCACGGCCATGGCTATAACAGTCGTATGCACAAGGATGTCATGGATTTGATCGCACCGTTCCTGGGTCATCCTGAAATTCCAACAGCCCCCCTTTTCACGACTGGATGTGGACAAATCCCCGTCTCACGCAATCGCAATAATAGCGTACAGTATAAATTGCGGCTGAAAAACAAGGAGTCTACCGCCGCTCATTCGTTGGCCCCACAACATAGCGGGTGCTGTGTCTTAATCGATCCTCATTTCAACACGGTTCGGAACAGACGTGACATACTGAGATCATTCTCCTCTGCTGCCTGAACCCGCGGTTATTGTTATCGTCCAATGAATGCTTTTGGCTTTGTTCACGCTATGTGCATACAATTTTTGTTCCTTTCGGAGCGGCGTCGTTCAATAAGTCATCCATTGCTGCGATTTTTTCAATATTTTCTGAATCAAAAAATCGTAGATCAAAGGCTGATGACATTACAAGCACAACATGTCAAAACCGAATCCCGAAAATGATATTTCAATATGTCATGACTCTTTAAATGATCGAGGCAATCTTACTCCGGACTCCAAGACAGAAAAAGGTCCACCTTCGCGCAAGAAAGAGTGGAAGTCAATCCTGGTGACCTGTGTACCGATAGTACTGATTTGCTTCCTTGTGTGGCTTGATGATAGCATACTGGCGACAGCAATTCCACAGATATCGGACCAATTCAACTCTTTTGATCAGGTTGGATGGTATGGGCCTTCCTATCTTTTCGGCCTTTGTGCCTGTCAACTACCGTTTGGGAGGGCATATAAGGACTTTCCCTCTCAAGTTGTTTATCTAATCAGCCTCTTGATCTTCGAAGTAGCGTCTATTATGCAAGCTGCAGCTCCCTCGTCAGACCTGTTCATCGCCGGGCGCGTATTGGCCGGCATCGGGGGCTCCGGCGTGCTCGGAGGAAGTTTAACAATATTCTCAGAAGAGATTCCTCAATCCAAAGTGCCGTACGTCATGGGAGCCTTTGGTTGGATTCAAAGTGTGGGTAGCATAGCAGGTCCCGTGATTGGAGGAGCGATCACGAGCAGCTCGCTTACTTGGCGATGGTACACCAGCCACGTCCTTGCCGTGCAAAAAACACAAAAGGCTAACTATCTTCAATAAGGTGCTTTTACCTGAACCCAATCGTTTCGGTGGCGGTAGTCCCATTTATGCTGTACCTGTGGCGGAAGAAATTCTTAGCAATTCACCGTGATGCGACTCTGACGGTCCAACATGTTTTGGTCAAATTCGATCATCTTGGAATCATTTTATTTGCTGCTGCAATCATAACACTTCTGCTCGGACTCCAGTTCGGCGGCTCTGAGTATTCATGGTCAGACAAGCGCACGATAGCTGCCCTCACCCTGGCAGGATTTTTATCTTTGGCCTTCCTTGCTGTCGAGTTCTGGAAGGGTCAGGAAGCTATGGTCCCTGGGACGATTATGCGAAAGAGAGTAGTCTTTCTATCTTTCATCTATACTTTGGTGATAGACGGTGCATACTTCATTTTGGCGTACCAGGTAGATGAATCGTTTCATCATTGTTGTTACCACCTTAGTATACCCTCTCACACTGGAAGTAGATTCCATTGTGGTTCCAATCTGTACTAGGACTCTCTGCTCGCGAATCTAGTTATCGCTCTCTTCCACTCTTGGCATCCTTTGTCTTCTCCAGTATGATTGCTACCACGTTAACGGGGAAGCTCCGCTGGTACCAGCCGTTCGTACTCTTCGGCCCTGCGCTTCTGGCAGCTGGTAGCGGCTTTCTGACGACGTTACGTCCGGGCTCCTCATCACTGGTATGGGTTGTCGGTGAGGTAATGGTCGGAGCCGGCGCAGGTTTCGGTAGCCCCCTCTGCTTAGTTGCCATTCAAGACTCTCTGTCGACAAGCGACGCTCTGGTAGGGTTCGCCGTATTGCTTACGGGAGGCTATCTAGGATCTTCGATCGCGCTTGCAACGGCGCAAGCTTTCTTTGCCAGTCGTTTGAAAAGCACTATATCTCATCAGCTGCAAGGAATAGACCTCAATGCCATCATTGATGCTGGCGCGACAGATTTAAGATCAATATTATCTGAAAGCGTTTACGAGCGAGGTGTGCAGCTTTTTAGTCTTGCTCTAACGCAAAGTTGGTACATATCTGTCGTTCTAGCTTCGATTTCGGTGTTATTCGCCTTAGGATTCAGATGGAAGCGATTAAGCATGCAAGACAAGTAGTGACGACACCCATCTTAGGTTTATGCTTTCGCAAGGGTTGCACGATTGTTTTCTAAAGAATAGAAGGGTGATCTCTGGAGTGCGTAAGGCCAAAAAACACGCAGGACTGAATAGTACGTAGAGTTAGAGAATACAGAAAGCTAAAAAATACGTAGAGCCAAAGAGTGTGTAGGGCTGAAGAGTGCGTAGAATTAGAGAATGCGGAGGGCTGGAGAGTGCATAGAAATGAAAAGTTTGAAAGGCCAAAGAGTCCGTAAAGCTAAAACATGCATGGGGCTAATAACGCGTGGAGCTAAAAATAAATAACTTGAAAACATATAAAAACCTCTTTAGAAACGGTGCAGTGTGTAAAAGAATTTGTCGAAAGTGATTTAACACACAAAATTTTTTTAAAATATGTAAGAGGTCTCTTTTTATGAAAAAAAATCTTTGAGCGTCGTGACATCTATCGTTATTAAGACCCTAGCATATATATCACAAATTGAATTCTTTTCGTTTCGTGACCTTTCTTATGGCAACCCTAGTGGCGTTGCAAGTCACACAGAAAAGTAGCTGTCGCCTCACGCTTTTTCCATCCAAGCGATTCCGAGACTTCCTCAGACCGCTTCAAATGAGTCACTGCCAAGAATTTTCTCGATCAGAAAAGATCTTAGAAACTCCGTTGTGCTATGGGTGGGCGATTTCCCTATTGGTATTGCATGCGGTGCAACTGCTCAACCTAGACTCTAACTCTTCACTTCCGTTCTCACAGCAATCACTTCACCATTTCGCTGTCGTCCTCATAGTAAGGCAATTACTTCACCACCTCAGCAAGGATGGATTCTCAAAACCCAATGTGCTCAACTTGCCGTGATCTCAATTATGATCTGTTCAAAGATCTACCTGCCAACTACAGAAGGGACCTGCTCGACCCTTTAAATCCGCCGCGTTTCCACATTACCAGTTTCGAAGCCCTTGCTTCATCAGCTGATCGAGGATGCGAGAAATGTTACTTTATACAGCAAGGCGTTACCCTCTATTGGAATGATTCAGATAGGCATGATCTAGGAAGCGACGATGAAGACGATGATTACTGAAGATTCTCAAAGCGACATTGATGAGATTGAAGAATCCTGGCGTATTTTCATAGAACTCCATCCTGGCAAACCCTTGACTGTTATGCGAGCAAAGACCGATGAGCCTTATTGTGAAGTACATTCACGACTTGAGTTTTACATAAGGACTGGTTTGCTCTTTCCTCTTCCCGGGCGACATTTAAATTTGAACAACTAACCATCTTTAGGCTTTGAACCGATCCACCAAGCCTTTGGTCACTCAGTGGGAGTTCCACCCCGTCTGGATTTGAACAGATGTTCAAGGCTGTTGCAAAACTGGCTACAAGACTGCGATTCAAACCATGCTGCCTGTCAACCATTGTCTTTAAACTTGCCCAAACGTCTCTTACTCGTGTCCGAGGAAACCCCAAAACTCATCGATACGGTGAATCAGCCTTATTCTGGATACGTGACTCTAAGTCACTGCTGGGAAAGTGGCATGGATGTGATCAAAACCACAAAAGCGAATGTTGAAGATTGAAAGTTGGGCATGGTCTGGAAAGAACTTGATGGAATTAGACGGAACAGGTCGGATACCGCATTTAAGCAAGGAATTGAACTAAGGAAGCTCAGGAGGAAACAGCAGCAAACAGGGCCTTAAATGCTATTTCTCCTGATCTCCACACTAACGGACTAATTGTCTAATTAGAAAATAATGAAGCTAACGCCGGAGATTACAAAAGTGGATTGCCCAACATTATCACACTCCCTCAATCCATACAGCAAATCTGTTAGTAATTAAATGGGTATCCCGTTAACCATTCCAAGTAATTCGATGAAGTGATTATGATCCTATTTATGAAGCGCCTTTGTAAGGCCATCTGCTGGCTGGTTGTGGGTTGATATTTGGATTATCTTAATGAGCTTTTGTTCGATCTCCTCACGGATAGTATACCAGCGTATATCAATATGTTTCATTCTATTATTGGTTCTGTTTGACCTGGTGAGGCTAATGGCTGATACGTTATTCTCGTATATTGGTGTGGGCTGTTCGGTATGTCGTTCCAATTCTTTCAGCAGTTTCTGAATTGAAATGACTTCTCGAATAGCGTAATCAAGCGCTACGTATTCGGCTTCAGCTGTCGAATGAGCGACGAGAGGCTGCTTATAATTCTTCCAGTTTATTGCTATTCCTCTATATTTGATTATATATCCTGCTGTCGAATATCGATCCTCCTTATCGTCAGCCCAGCTCGAATCACAATAATATACAAGATTTAGGCCATATCCAGATATATTCGAATCGCCCATATTTTTACCAAACGTCAAACCCATTTATATGGTGCCGGCCATATATTTGAAGGTATTATCAATGGCTCTTTGATGGGTAGATGAAGGATTGTGTATGTAACGAAATAAATGTCCACAGATATAAATCAAATCAATATATATGATATAAACGGTGTAGGTTAAGGAGCCTGTCATGGATTGGAAGCGCTGTTTAATATTTAAGGTAGTTTCGCCATCGTAAGACTGGAGGTCGATGATAGGAAATGGTGCTGGGACCGAACGGGAATTTGTATGGCCGAATTTATCAAGGATTCGGCGAATGTACATAATCTGGTCGACGGTAAGAATTCTTTATAAACATTTTCGAATGATTCGTACGCCCAAATAATGATGGAATTCGTCCATTTCTTTTAAACAAAATTCAACTGCTATTCGTTATTTGACGGCAGAGATAATACTTCTAATTTTGGCGATATATAATAAATCATTCACATAAATAATAATAATATTATTATTCGAGCGGTTGATAAATACACAAAGATTTATTAATAAATTTATATAATCAATCTTTTTCATAAATCGTGAGAATTATTTAAATCAGAATAATGGTGACTGTTTCAGATTATATAACGTTTTGTTCAATTTATATATTTGATTTAAAGAATTATATCTATATGATACCTCCATATATATATCCGTTCTATTTACCGTCTCATTCAGAAAGGCGGTGATCAAATTTATTTATTCATATTCCAAATTTTTGATAATAATAATAATGAATAATATTTTTATTGTAATGGAACGAATAACGGTGGCATATATTTCATCATAATTAAAATCTGGACGTTATTTATTATCACGAATGATTCAATGAATTTTATATCATATAATGGCGCCGTTCATATCTCGTTTCAGATCGAATATTCATCGATTTTTGAGAATAATGACATTTTCAGAAAACGGGACGAGATTTTAAATGCCATTTTTCTTATATGATTCCATTTCATTATCAATAATTTCCTACCATTCTTTGACCTATGATGATTTTATGGCTTTCTGATATATGAATGGTATATTAATACCGTCACTGAATTCAGTATAAAAATATTTTTTTTTGATATTGATTATTTCAATATATCGTGAATAAATGATGGGATTGGAAGGATCGTATTTTAATGGATGATGGTGTGATTTTGTCGACTTTCATAATGATATATATTGGCCGAATATTTCTGACATTATCAGTAATATAGGATCTGTCAAAATAGATGATAAATTATTGAAATTATCATCAAATGATATATCTGCTATATTCAATAATAAATCAGATGGAATTAGAGGCTATATTATAATCGTTTCCTGTATAATATCTGACTGAATATCATTCTGAAGCGTATTCTCGAATGTAATTGAATCGCCAGCTGTTTCAGTAATAAATTCAGTATCAAATTCAGTTTAATATGAAAATTCGTCAAATGACTGAATTTACTGAATTTGGTATTGAAATTGAGAAAATTCATCTTTTGATTTAATAGAACGTGATTCTTCTTCCGAATGGAATAATTTCGATTTCAAAAATGATAAATTTAATTCGGAATATAGATTATTCATATCCGAAATCTTCATAAATTATTTTTTATTTTCGTTTCATTTTATTAAATAATATATTTATTCATTGAATATCATATTTCGATAATCGCTAATTCTGTTTATTTCAAAGAATCATATTGAATAAATTGAATAATTAAATATGTAATTTATAAAATATCCTATTTTAGTGGTCGGAATGAATTTATCATCTTTCGAATGAATTTCAGATAAAATATGGCATATTATTTCACATCCAAATGTCTTAAAATGAGCCATATCAGATTTCACATTTTTATCGAACAGCGAAAAATTGATACGACCATATGGAATTTCGTATTCAGAATTAACTGAGATCGGCGACCTATTTAAGAGATACACAGCTGCTATTACCGTCTTAGACCATATATCAGATGGAAATCCATTGTTAATTATAAAATAGTATATTCGAAGGATGATTTGATAATCTAATACTTCTGTATATCCATTAGATTGGTGCGAATATAATGATGAATATTCAAATATAATACCATTATTATGGCTATATTCACTGATTTTATTGAATTCAATATCATAATCAATTCGGAAAATAATCATTCTTATTTCGATTATTTATTTTATTCAAATATTCTTTAAAAATTGAATAAGAATTATCATAATCTGATCTTTAATATAAATTATTTATATCCATTGAAAGAAATTATAATTATTTATCATCTAAAATACATATTTTTTATTTTTTCATTTTATTTTGATAATAGAGTTGGTCAGATCCGAATAAAATTTTTAAAATGATTTATCAATTCATTATTATAATTTATATAATATACACTATTTGGATTTAATTAACTGATATATTTTATAATTATTTTTATTTTGAATATTATTATTTAAATTAATATTTGAGGTCATTTCATTAATTGTACGAATTCCATAATAATGAAAATGGCCAAATCTCCTATACCATAAATCCAAATTCGCCTTTTCGGTTATATTGAATAATTTTGATGGATTCTCCATAATAATTTTGCCAATATTTATGATAATAAAAACTGATTTGGATTTAAATCTAATATTAATTCTGAATATTCTCATTCTATTTATCTTATCGTAATGGCCAATAATAATATCGCCATCCTTTAAATATATGATTCTGTCTCTGCCGGTAATATATATTTTGGCCATTTCTTTAAAGCGATCTTCTGACATCAAATTAATCCATATTTTCGGCAGATATAATATATTTTGGAACGTCAATTCTATTGAATCTTCTGATCTGAAGAATCATACACGAACAGTTCCTATTCCTGTTATCATTATTTTATCTCTACTGATTATTATGATTGGAATATACACTGGCTGGAACGTTTCTTCAATAAATCGTTCCTTATCGGAGAATATATAATCAGTCATATCAGAATCAAAATATATCAACGATTTCAAAAAAATAGCAAATAATATTTATGAGATTGATTCATCTATTCGGGATATAAATACTGTGAATTTAATGCTATTATTTTTATTGAAAATGCCTCCGGGTTTTTCATTTTTATCATTCCACCATTTTGGCCTGAATTCAGGATGGAATTTCCAACATTTCTTCTTTTTATAATTTCGAAAATTATAATCAGAATATTTTGGACATCTGTTATTTTATTTAACGTCGTTTTTATTAATAAATTTATTAATATTTCGATTTTGATTTGAGATAACGAACGTTATTCTACATTTCTTATCTGACCGTGATATGTTTATAATATCTCGTATTATATTATCATATGTGATTTCAGATCCTTCTTAAAGACGTTATCTGATCAGCGTAATTAGAAATTCAAAATAATCTTCGATAATGATGAAAAAATTGAGGATTTTGATCTCATTTTCAGTTTCATTCTGAAGATAATTAAGGTCCGTATTTTTGATATTTTCATATACCGAATTGAAAAAACGAATAAATTCTTTAATATTATTTTCGCCATCGTATTTCATGATATTCCAGACGTGTCAATATATCTCTTTGAAAACAGGATCTAATATAACGTACGTTCGTTCGAATTATTTCCATATTTGATAAAACGATAGTTTCATATTAATTATGGCCTTGATTTTCTTATTAATATATATATAAATTATTACGCTGATAGTAGCATCATATTATTCGAATTCGTCGACGTTATCGGTTATTAACATTTCTCTGCCAGAAACGTATTTCCAGTAATCTTTAAATTTGAAGAATTTATTCACCAGATTAATTCATTTATTATAATCAACAATATCGTGAAATACAGATAAATCTTTCAATTCGTCTCCAATCATATTATCAAAAAATACTCTAATAACTGATCAAATATAGAACTAAAAGGTCACTTTCTTTTCAATACTAAATCATACACAAACGGCTAATTTAATGGTAAAAGATGATTGAATTCAATTAAGAAATTGGCTGATTGAACGCAAGAGAAGTTTCAGCCGGGTTCATAACCTGATGGAATTAGACGGAACAGGTCGGATACCGCATTTAAACAAGGAATTGAACTAAGGAAGCTCAGGAGGAAACAGCAGCAAACAGGGCCTTAAATGCTGTTTCTCCTGATCTCCACACTAACGGACTAATTGCCTAATTAGGAAATAATGAAGCTAACGCCGGAGATTACAAGAGTGGATTGCCCAACATTATCAGAACTCCCTCAAATATTCAAGGATGCGATCAGCCTAACTAAAAGCATCAATGTCAAGTGGATTTGGATAGATGCACTGTGTATTGTCCAAGATGATGACATCGACCGGACTGAAGAGGCAATAAAGAAAGCGGACATATTTTCAAATTCATCCCTCAATATTGCAGCCACTTTTTCGCCAAATTGCTTTGGCAATTGCTTCTCGAACCGGCATGTGCCAGACGATCGGAGCGATGACTACATGGACTGGCCTGTGGCGGCATATGAGTTGGTTCGAACTTCTTGCGACGACGATTGTGGTCTTCGAGTTCGTGTCTCTCATCAACAAGGGCACGACTATCTCGCGAGTGATGTCCTCCTTCATCGATGTAGCAATGCTCCCCTCCTGGACAGAGCCTGGGCTTTTCAAGAGCGTATTCTCGCTCCAAGAACTTTGCACTTTGGCGTTTCGGAAATGATATGGGAATGCAACTCGTGCTTTAATTGTGAATGTACTGGAATGGCTCCCATTGCCCAGACCCAGCAACTGAACAATGCCGTATCTTCTGGAGCCGCCGACGAAGATGTTACCAGCGTGTCATCAGCGTATCATAAGCCAGGTATCAAAGCAATCTTGACCGACATTCGCCTGGGTAGGATCCCAAAAGATGAGATCTTTACATTGTGGCTGCGCTTGGCGCACGTTTACTCAGCGTGCACTATCTCCAGAGCTTCTGACCGATCATACGCGCTCGCTGGACTTGCGTCGCGCATATCTATGTACACAAATTGTGAATATCTGGCTGGCTTCTGGCGTGCGGACATTCCAAGAGCTCTGCTTTGGTACTCCTCACCGCGCTCAAATCCTCGAAGAGCAAGGGTATCGGCAACTGCACCTACCTGGTCGTGGATGTCATCATACGACCCTGTGAACGAGCACTGTTGCATAGGGTACTCTACAGCTACCGAAGGAACGTTCCTTGCCGACCGTCGTTTGCGTGTTCACCGGCAAGGCTGTTTTGTCGTCCATGACGATGGATTCGACTTTGGCAAAGTAGCATCTGGGCAGGTGGAATTGACGGCTGCAGTACAAAAACGGAAAATCAGGCTTGGTCGTACCCCTGGTGAATTCTACATCATCACACCGATCGGACGTGTACTGATGTGGGCTGACTGTCCAGAGGGAGATCAGCTAGTCGACAGAATGAGTGTATTGTGCCTTCTAGTGGGTACCACAACGGCGCGGGTGGCGATGAACGAGAGTAGCCAGGTACTTCCAGTATTTATGGAGGAAGAAGAAGAACATATGCTACTACTGCGACCGCGAAACGAGGCTTTAGGGGAGTATGTGAGGATCGGAGTCGTCGATAGTTCTCCGAGAGATGGTAGCTTATTTGATTCGAAAGGAACAAGAACAGCACGGATCAAAATCGTTTGATAACGACGTCATTGCTGAACATCAGTTGCCAGATACCAATTGCTAGCTACGAGTTGCTAGATACCGGCTGCTACATAAGTGTTGTTAGATACCCGTTGCTAGACACTCGTTGCTAGATACCAGTTGCTAGATACCAGTTGCTAGATACCAGTTGCTAGATACTAGTCCATATATCAGTGAATGGCTGCCAAATGGTGCAATCCCTCAGATTTAGAGCTCTTGACGTACCTCAGCTTCTGTGCTTAAGAATCGCCTCCGATGAACACTTTCAGATCTATCCCCACTCTCATGGCCGATGCCCTACGCGAGAAAGGGAGCGTAATGTAAGTATCTTCAGAAGTTGCAGTGAGAAATTTCTTGGACCACAAAAGGTACATCTAGCTATATATGTGTTGGAGGAATTTCTTACGCGGTATTGAACAATCAGATATTATCAATTGTGTGTGGAGAAATGTACTAAAGGATCATGCTGCTCATTATCGACAAAAATCTCTCTGGCTTCTACTTGGCTCGTTGCGTCTCTTGCAGTCTACGGTATTTCTTGTTGCAGCGTCTTGGGGGTCTAGCTGAGGTGCATATGTAATTATTGGACAGCTATGGAATCAAATCGTTGTCGAAAGCTGTTCCAACGGTTCAATCACTTCTTGGACAAAAGCGATTTCATTGTGTTGCGTATCAGCAGAGGTCTCCGGAGTGACGTTCAAGCAGAAGGATACAATATCGGCATAACGATCGCCTATGGTCATTGGTAGTAGTTGTTTCGCCATGTGTTTCAATGTACTCCGAGTTGTGTTCGCGCTTTTACCCTTGAACTTAAATTCCATTGCAGGGAGGGGCTGGAAGATTCCCACTTCCAAGATGACGACTCCTAGACTATAAATGTCATGTAGCATCGTATGTCTCTCAATAGTCTCCTGATCGGTGATGCCTACACGATCCGGGGAGCGGTAGATGTTATTGCGCCAGTCAGCGTCGATGCGGCGCTGATTAGAAGCACCTGCATCGGGACGCGTTCTTTCGAATCCGCCAAGATAGACGCCGAAGTCGGTAGGGGAAGAAGCTATCAAGATGTTGCTGGTTCGTATGCTTTGATGTACGTAGCCGAATGATTGCATGTATCGGAGGGATATGGCCAATTCGTAAGCGAGTCTAACCCGCCGACTGATCTTACGAACCTCCAGCTCAACTATCTGATGCTCTCTGGTCTCACCTGCAGGCTCCCCATTGGAATTATGTTCGAGGATGATATCTGCAAGATTCCGTACAGCGTCGAAGGCTTGGGGAATTCGGAAAACCAGGCCATACATTCCTGGTATCTCTATCGATTGGAAGAAGTTGATGCACTGGAGTACATGGAACGCAGACGGATCTGACCGACTTAGAATAAAGGCGAGTTCACCAACTGTGTCTTGATTTTCCTTGGGAGATGCCGCGGCGTTGTAGGAGACGAACTCGACTATGACCTTTTTATTAGCCAAATTACCTTCCATACGTCGCTGTGGCTTTGCTCCATGAAAGTCTATTTGGTGTTCGCTAGGAAGCCAACAAGTCTCATAATTGACGCGTCCGCCATTTACTCGTAGAGTGTTGATTTCGGCGCTAAGCTCTTGCATCTGACGTTGGAATTTTAATGCGGGTCTGTTTGGGCTTAACGCATCAATGGCGTGCAGTTTTAGCTTATGAGATAAAAGACTCGTTCGAATATGGAGCCTATTCACCCATGTCTCCAAATCTGTTTCCATGGATTCCAAGGCTCGAATCGCGAGCCTTGAGGTGTAAACATCAACATTCGTTTTCTCTGCCTTGGTATAAACTGCGCGTATTTCGACGTCGCAACGAGCCATGAGCGGCTGAAGAAAGGAATTGATATCAATGAGAATGCTCTTGTCGATGTCCGATGCCAACTCTTGCGGCATACTAGTGACGAACGCCACAAATTGGCCTATCAGGTCCAGATCATCCTTGATCTTCAGACGAAGGAATTTGACGTTATCTTGCACGTTAGCGAAATCTTCGAGGAACTTGAGAATGAGCTGGCTTAATGACACTGTAGTGCCAACTGCCCCGTACCAAGCCAGTGCAGCCGGCGACATTTTTGTTTCCGCCCTGGAAAAAAGCAATGTTGTTTTTAGGAATCGACTCTTGAGAACCTCGACGGACTCCTCTGACCAGGACTTTCAACTATTGGATTTTACGTGATCAACGTTGTCGCACATGGGACGCATTGAGAATCACGCGGAAGAGGCAGCCAGTGCCGTGAGGCTGCAGAATGCCAAGCGCCGTGAGGCTGAGCAGGCATGAACAATCAGTGAGTGTTTTGATCCCATATGACAAAACGTGAACATCTCATAACAAATGCGTAGCGCGCCTATGACAGTCGAAATGAGCCTTGAATCCAAGCCTGATATCCTACACCATGATCTCACAGAATTCATTGACGATCTTCTCGCCGGAGGTGCACCAATCATCAACGAAGGAATACAACGGACAAAGAACTTGGCTTGCGGAGCTACGTATACAGTATGCTCAGGCGTTTATAGACAGAAGGCGGTAGCTATCAAGTACTTCAACTTTCAAGCGCCGTTAGGCCAATATTCTGCCGAAACTGCTGGTGAGAATCTTCAGAGAAACCTGGAAAATGCTTCTCATGAAATACGCATCATGACTAATGGCATCCTACGGCGTTGTCCTAATGTCATATTTCTCGAAGGAGTTTTCTTTGAAACGGATGTCCCCTCTTGGATACGACCAGCTTTGGTAACAGAATTGGCCCATGAAAGCTATCCCACACTCACGGAGTTGTTACTTCAGCCACTGTCTCTACTTGTAAAGCGTTCCTTAGTCACTAACATTCTGGATGGACTGTACGCACTTCATTCTGTTCGAATATGTCATGGCGATGTAAAACCGGACAACATTCTCATACTCCCTTCAGCTGATCAAGCTAATATCCCTTACGTTGCAAAGGTGTCCGACTCTGGCTTCGCTTTCGTGAGCGGTCAGCGACCAAGAGGAATAGGAATGGAAGGTTGGTGTGCTCCTGAATGCTATTCTGAGTCCGATGAACCTCTATTTCGCGAGCAGGCCTACGGTAGAGACGTCTTTTCCGCAGCGCTGGTGATTAAGGCCATCTTAAATGCTCCGTCAGTAGAGCCGTCAGACAGTAACGAAGTGGAGGCATGTCCGAACGCTCATCGAAATTAATTTGCTGACTATGAATAGCGTACGGATTTGGAGCGCAACGAAGCTGCCAACCAGCAAATATTGCACGAATTGTGTCCATCGATGAGCAGAGAAAGGCCTGGTGATCGACCATGGGTGGAAGATTTGCGAAAGGATCTTAGGTCGGTAATCGATCCATATAAAATGCCAAGCTGAGGTCGCAGACGTATTTGCGAAGAAATAGGAGTACCCCACCTACAGTGGCCATGGGTCGCTGAGGGGGCGGCCATGACTCGACTTGAGCTCGAGCCAGCAAGCGTTTCTTCTCAGTTCCAAGCGAAACTGGGCACTTGGGTGAGTTTCGAAGTGGCCAGAAACTTTGTATCGAATACTGAAGAGTTCAGCTGATCAATCACCATGAGGTTAGAAACCTCCCCGAGCCCGTCCAAAATGCCTTGTTCCAAGGCCTCAAAGCAAGGGCTGGAGATATCAATCATCCTGCACAAAAGGATAGCTTGCACGCAGTGTTCTTGTGCTATCATGAAGGTCGTCTGGTACCAAAGCATCCTCAAATGGCACAGGAGCTTCTTTAGGAAGCGGCCCGGAATGGATCTCACTATGCGCAAGGAGAAGCCATGCACTACATTATCAAGACTCGAGACTTGAGCTGCACAACGGTCGAGGAGCGTCGCGATTGGAGCCTGGCTTGTTTGATGAACGTACTCAAATTAGGTCGACATCTTCTCACGGAGATTGATGTTTCCGTCTGTGAGAGAGGACTTCGAACCGCGGTATTCTCGCATCGATTGGCACTGGAGCGTCGGCAGGGACAAATAAACAATGTACGATCTCTTCCACAGGTGCTGCAAGGTCGACTGCAGCCCCTACAGATTCCTCCGATGGCATCATTGGTTGGCCAGATAACCCTCTTGGTCTCAACAGGGGATTTCCATGGCCTCCCTAGGATCCTGGAAACTGAACCTCAAGAGCCTCAAATCAGGGAAGCATGCATTCAGGCTCTGTTGGAGTACGCTATAGAAGCCGGGAAAAAGCATCTGCTTAGTATTCTCATCACTGACTTGTCGGCTAATGCCACTGTAGAAAGCCCCGAGACTCATCACAGCGCTTTAACTCTTGCTATTTTCGAAGAACATTTTACCGCGGTCACCTGGTTGCTCGATCTGGGTGTTGATAGGAAAGTGTTTGCCAGTCAGCATATTTTTGGGCGTGTCATCTGTAGGTCATCATTCACAATGGCAAATGTATACATCCAAGCATGTAGAACGCAATATGGAAATAAGCTCCTGCAGATGCTCTTTAATCAGCGCGCTCCTGAAGTTATTGGTTACTGTCTGCCGCCACCCCTAATACTTTCAATCCTAGCCGGGAACAGTCACACTACCGAGGCTCTCTTACATCACGACGTCGACGTCGAACAACGGTATAAGATTTGGAATCCGCTGCTTCTCTGTGTCGCCCGGGGCCAACCTTTGGGAGTTGCTCAGTTGATTGAGAAAGGTGCACGCATTGACAGGACAACGCTGGGTCATAACGCCAGGACAGCAGCTCATGTGCTTGCAGATGCACAATCATTCGAGGCTACAAATGAGGACCGATTACTCTGGGATGTTTTCGATTTACCACCTGCGAGACCTGTTGGTCTGGGTCAAGCCTTGAAAGAAAGGAGATATGCAGATCAATTGCTCTTCGCGGTCCTGAGGAAAGCGGGACTCTCATTTGATACCAGAGACGGATCTGATAAGCTTCCACTTGAGATCGCCATCTTATCAGGAAAGCTATGCATCGCCACGCTTCTTGAACACTCTGCATCGGAAGAGACCAATCAGGTTGAGCTATACCGCAACCTGAAAGATGTCAATGGGCGTGACCTACTTTCTTATGCTGTCGAAGACGAAGATTACTCCCTTGCCGGGGAACTTCTTGGAAAGAAATACGACATCAATACTCAGAGTAACTTTGGCAAGACAGTTCTCCATAAGGCGGCAGAACAAATGAATATTGAATTGATCAAATTTTGTTTCCATCAAAATTCAGATGGTTTCAAAAAGGACATCTTTGGCCGCACAGCATTAATTCTTGCCCTTGAACATCGTGCCGCGTGCATGACTGTAGTCGATCACGTTGGTGGGAGGATTTTTCTTGAGAGGACCGCTTCTAGCGAGACCTTTGTACATGCTGCAATCAAGGCCAACGCATTTCAAAGTTTGGAGGTTCTGCTTGATCGCTATGCTGAACTGGAGGGGGTAGATGAACTGCCGCCGCTTTCTGAATTTTTAGGATATAGAGATATTAGTGGAAGAATATGCTTACATGACTGTTGCTTACCTCGCTCAGGCGAGGAAAAAGCGTGCTGCGAATCCACAATTCTTAACAGACTCATATCCTCCGTTCCTGATATCTCGGCAGGAGACTGTGTCGGCGATACTCCACTCCACGATGCGGCTGACAACATTGACACCCACGGTCATTGCTTGAAATGGGTGCAAATGCTCGTCGCTGCAGGAGCCAATGTCAACGCGAAGAATGTTTTCGGGAACACCCCTCTTCATTACGCGCATCGAAGGAACAAACATGAGATTGTAGCCTGCCTACTTGAGAACGGTGCAGACCCGCTGCTGCAGAATGACATTGGTATGGTGGCAGAAGACTGGGGCAACGCAGCGCGGAGTAGGAGTATTCCCCACCACTCCGCTCGGACCACCACTCCGCTCGGGGCCTCGCTGTCGCGACGGCGAGGTTTGAACATCGATAATTCCAGTAATAGTACAATTTATGAGATTCTAATTATATAATCTGAATATATTTTTTTAAATATATCTAATATATTATGATAATTAATTTAAATATCTATCTGATTTATATATTTAATATTCTGATTTTATTATTATGATAATTTTATTTATATTATAATTATTTGATTTATTAAAATTAATAATAATTTAAAATTTTTTTAAAATTGATAATAATTTTTTTAATTTTTAATAAAATATTTTAATATTAATTTTGAATTATTTATCAATTTTTTATTATATTAAAATTTTTATTATTTATTATAATTAAATTATGATAAAAATATTATATAACGTATTGGATCAGCGAAGCGGCCATATCAGCGAAGCGGCCGTTTTTTTTTGGCACCATCATCTCATATTTTTCAATCATTATTTTTGTCATTATTCAAACCCCAATTTACAGATTCTAGACTTATATCAGATTCTGAAAATTCTTCAATATTCTTTTGACAAATACGTGTATTATATTCTGTCTTTTCATAATTTTCATAATATTATAAAATTAATTGAATTTTTTTTTAATCATCACCATTTCGAATCTTTTTAAATAATTATAATATTTTAAATATATCTGCAGCGATCTATATTATTTTTATATTATATTCTATTATATCATCATATTAAATCTATTTTTTTTTTACGTTTTTTTCGTTTAATTATTATTTTTAATTATTCTTTAAATTCTATAATACGGGAAATTTGAAATATATTTTGATATAATATCAATTTGATATTTTTTATAAATTATAAAAATTTATTTTTAATTTTTAAAAATGATCGAATAAAAGAATTATTTATGAATTTATATTATAATCCAAATTCGTGAATATTATTTGGAATTTTTGATTATTATATTATTTTTAATAAAAGGGATTCTAATGATATATATAATTATATATCCAAATAATCTAATATTTTTTGTGTATTAATTGGAATTAATTCTGATATTTTAAAAATCTTCTAACAATTTTCTTTTATAAATATATCAAAAAACGCGTTTTTAAAAATTAAAAAAAAATCTTTTTCATTGATATAAAAAATATATTAATACGTCAAATTTCATACATTTTAAAAATATTTTAATTTTAAAGATATAAAATAAATTATATTCAAAAATTAAAGAATATATGAAGAATAAAATAATATATAAAATATGAGAATTTAATTTTCGAAATAAAAATTTTTAAAATTCTGATTGAAATAATTTTCATAATCATTCAAAATGAATAATTGATATCTTTTAATTTGACATATTTTTATATATATATTAAAATATTTTAATCATTTCAAATTAAATATATTATTAATTCAATTATTTTCAGAAATTGAAAATTTTTAAATAAAAAATATATTTATTTCTTTATATCAGATAGAAATATGGATATATTTTTTATAAATAATGAATGATAAGATTATATATCTAATAATATAAATATTTTAAATTATAATAATCCATTCATGATTATTTGATTGAATAAATTGAAATTGAATACGTTTTTTGATATTAATAATAATTTTTATTGATCTGATAATATTCATTTAAAAATTAATTTTATCGAAATTATGAATATCATTATCAAATATTTTATATTTAATTTTTATCTTTTCAATTAATTTAAATCATATATTTATGATTTCTGAATTCTTTTATAATATTCTTTATCAATTTTTTATTCAATTAAAAATCATTTTTAATTCATCAGAATATATTATAAATCTTTTAATCCATTTTTTATTCATTGATTTTTCATTATATATATTTAATATTTTATCTGTTATATCTGATATCTTATATAATCAGAATATAAATCCTTTCGAATTTAAATCAAAAATATATCAAATAATAATTTCTTTTTTATTCATTATAAATTTTGAATAATTGGATTGAATGATAGATCGGAAAAAGATTTCATATAATCAATTAAAGAATTATTAATATCTGAAATTAAATACCATTATAATAAATCGTAAATTTTTAAATTATTCAGATTTATAAATTCGGAATATAAAATTAATTCTATTTTTTTATTAAATCAATAATATTTTGCGTTATTATTACATATTATAATAATTCATAAAATAGTGGTGCCAAAAAAAAGCGGCCGTTTCGCTGATATGGCCGCTTCGCTGATCCAATACGTTATATAAAATAATAATTATTTATTTATCTGATATTATTATTTTTGAATTTATTTTAATTTTTTATTAATAATTATTGAAATTTTTTTAATTTTTTTAATTATTTTTTTAATCTTTTTTTGAATTTCAATTAACGTATCTGTATAGCGAGCGGACCATCATAACGAACGGATCACCCATACCCAATTTTACGAATTTTGAATTTTATAATCATTTTTTTCTATATATAAAAATGCAATCATTTTTATATAAAAATAAAATAATCATAATATTTCAAATTCTCAAAAACGATTTAAAATTTAATATATGAATTATAATTCAAATTTATAAAATTCCTTATATAATATTAATTATTTAATATAATAATTAATAATTACGATATGATATTTTAATCAATTTAATAAATTTTATTAAAATAAAAAAAAAACAATTTTTAAATTGTATTATAAATTTAATCAATCATGAATTTTCATTTAAATAAAATAATATATAAAATATGATTGATTATTTACGCGAAATTTGAAATATATTATATATCGAATTTTGATAAATTATAAATTTCATATAATAATAATCATTATTTAAAATATAATTCTGATAAAAAATTGATTATTAAAAAATATTAATTAAAAATTCTATAATTATATAAAATTAATTTAATTTTATATATAATATAATTAATAAATATGAAATTATTAATATTAATATTTATAATTTTAATAAAATTAATTTTTTGATAAAAATATTACTATATATGAAAATTATTATTATTTCAAATTATAAAAAAAAAAATTTATATAAAATAATCTGATAATTGAAAATGGATTTTAATAATTTAAAATATTTATATAAATAATTAGATATTATTTTTATATATCATTATAAAAAATAAATATTATTTCCTTTTTTAATATATAAATAACAAATTTTTCATTATCTGATAAATTTATTTAAATATAAATAATGTTGAATACAGGCTCTAAGATGGTGCAGTGGAAGTAAGGACACTCAGGATAACGCTCACAGAGCTACTATAGAAGGAACTGCCAACTGTATTGTTTGCTGGTATATTAGTTAATGAATTGATAGATACAGATGAGATGATGAAGAAGAAACGGACGAAGTCCTCTTCTTTTTATATTAATTCTGACTGAGATTCTTAAACGATATTATTCTTCTGAATTATATATTCTCAATACTCTCTTTTAAATCTGAAGATCAATATTCTATCAATCCGAATTATTAAATAAATATCTGAAAATTAGAATCAGTTTTAAATTTGATTAATCCATCAGCCATTATATCAGAATTGGAAATAAATTCAATAATAATCCGTTTTATTTATTATAATATTCGCATATAATAATAAATAATATCAATATATTTTAATCATTTATAAATATATATATTTTTTATCAATATTAATATATATATTTTTTATCAATATTAATATAATCTGATTATTTTTTCAAAATCCAATTATTATTCTGATAAATGAATTAAAAATAAATTTTTGATTTTTTTTTATGATTGATTTTAAAAAAAAAGATTTAATCAGATATTTTCGTTTCATATTTTTTAAAATTTGAATAATTTATTAAAATTATTTTATATATTTATATATTATCATATATTCCATTTTTATTATTGATATTATTACCGATTTCTGTTTTTTATTCATTCACAAAATTGAATTTTTAATAAAAATAAATATATTTTTTAAAATAGATATTTTATCTATTTTATTCATGATATAATCTGAATCAGAATATTCAAATAAAATATTTAAATAATTTTTATAAAATATAATTCCGAAATTTTTGTTTAATTGAATATATTAATTCAATTTTTTTAATACTGATATATAAAATTTTATTAAATTTCTGAAATATTAATTCAGTCTTTCAAATATAAAAATAATATCTGATCTGATTTGAATTTTCAGATATATCCATTTTCTGATTTTTTTAATATATTTTTATTTATCCGTTTTATTATTATTAGAATTTATTGATCGAAGATTCTTATATAAATTCATGGGCGATCTGACCGGATTGATATTATTTTTATTTATATAAAATTCTAAAAAAATATTTTGAATATAATATATTTGATCAAATTATAAAATTCTTTTAATTCGATCTTATATTATTTGAATTTTTTCTAAATTCTTGATTTTGAATATAATATTAAAGGCATTTTTGAATCATTAAATATCTTTTAATTTTTTTCTGATGATTATAATATCATCAATATATATCAGAATTATAAAATTCTTTTTTAATTAAATGAATAAATAAAAATCTATTTTATTTTATTTAAAATTGAATTTTTCCATTTTTATAATATAATATTAATTCTAATTTCATATAATTTATTTCAGATTATATAAATTTCACAAAATATGAAGATATATCTCTGATAAAAAAGAAATATTTAATGGATTTATCATATAAATATCTTTTTTTAAAAAGAATTCAATAAAGATATTATTAATATCTATATTATACATTTTAAAATCTTTTATATAAATTATAATCATAAATATCCGCAATATATTATATCGAATAATTGATATAAATATTTTTTCAAAATTAATTTCGAATTTTTATAAAAAATTTCTGATAATAAATTTTATTTTAAATTTTTTAATTAATCTATTAATATTATATTTGATTTTAAATATTCATTTAAAAATAATGATATTTGATTCTTTTAATCGAAATATCATTTTTCAGATATTATTGATAATAAATATTTATATTTTTTTATTAATAATATTTTTTTATATATATTCCTATTTCAAATCATTAATAATTTCATTATATGTCTTAAATTCAGAAATTTTTTTGATTTTAATAATAAATAATATCTAATCAATTTTGATAGAATTATCTGATTCTATTTGTATAATAATTATAAATAAAATTTGAAATATTTTTATTTAAAATTGATTTGAATTTTTATTATCATCCTTTTTTTATTTTTTATTTCTTCTAATTTTTTAATTGATAGAAAATTTTTATTCTTTTTATATCATTTTATTCATAATATTTTGATTCGAATCTTTGATTATTTTTTTATAATTCATTTCTGAAGATCTTTTAATTGATTTATTATTTATCTTTTTTCATAACAGAATTTCAATATAAAATAATATATATTTTTAAATTTCTAATTTTAATGATCTTCTTATTGGATTTTTGATTAAAATAATATTTAAAATAATATTAATTAAAAGATTTAAATTTTTATATACAATTTTTTCATTTTTATTGAATCGTATATCATTTATTAAAATTTTGATTATTATTTTTTTATCAGATATTTATATTTTATATTATTTTATAATATTATTTTTATAATTAATAAATATTTCTAATTTCTTTTTATTTATAAATTTATTTAATCATTCAAATAAAGATTTTGGATTAATATAAAAATATATTTTATATTTCTAAATTCGAATATAATCAATTAATAATTTGATTCCATAAAAGACTTTTTCTAATAAAATTCTTTATTCATCAATTTCTGATTCAATAATTATTTGATTTCGTATATATATTCCAATTTCTAAAATTTTAGACCAGAATTCATTTAAAAAAACGGCTTTTTTTAATATTAATTTTATATCTTTTTTTAAAATTTGAATATTTCTTTCAATAAATTCATTTTATATTAAATTATATAATTTTATTAAATTAGAATTTATATCAAATTCCTTTTTTCATTATTTAATCATTTTAAATAATTCTTTTATATTATTAAAATATATGAATTTTAATATAAATTCTGTCTTTTATTTTATTTTCAATTTTCAGATTAAAAGAATTTTTATAATCTTCTTTTTTATTTTTAATAAAAAAATCCAATATTTTTTAAAATAATTATTTATAATATATAAAAAATATTATTCGTTATTATAAATCTTTTTAATAAAATCGTAAATATTTATAAAAATTAATTTAAAAATAAATGATTTTTTTTTTATTATTTTTTTTTATATTCTTCTGATTTTGATATAAATATAAATCTCATATAAAATATCTTTATTTACAATAAAAATCATTTTATTTAAAATAATCATTTTATAAAATTAATATAAAATTTGATCTTTAAAATGGCCAAATTTTTGATATCAAAATAATATTTCAATTTGATTTTTATCAATATATAAAATCATTTCATATTCTATCTGAAATTAATTAATATTTTGATTAATTATAAATATAATCAGTTTATTATATTAATTTTAATATTTATAAATTTTCGTTTATAATTGATTTAGAATATTCTGTATAATATACATTCCATTTTGAATTTTTATTATAAGAATTGATTCTTATTTTTAATCAATAATAATAAAAATCGATAATAATATTAAATCGATTAAATAATAATTACAATAAAATTTTCATTTAAAAATCAAATTAATTTCGAATTTAAATATAAATAAAATATATAAAATAATTTTATTATTTTTATTATCTTTCATAATTATATTTTTTATATTTTTAAATAAAAAATATCCTTTATCGATTTTAATTCATTTTTTTGGAATTATTATCAATGATTTTTTAAAAAATTAATTATTATTAATTATATAAATTGAAACGTAAAAATCGAATATTTATTAAATAAATGAAAATTTATCTTTTATTCTTTCAATTTATACGAATTCCGTAATTTCATATTTATTATTTAAAAATATATATATTGATAAAAATATAATTAAAAATACTGAAAAAATTTCTTAAATAATATAAATTTTATAATGATATTGATTCGATTTATTTTCATTTTTTTTTTTTAATCTTTTAAATTCTAAATCCAATTTCTTGATCTGGAATTTTAAATCGTCCGAATTTGATGATTTTCGATTTGACGATTATTTTTTTATAATTTTATGACCTTTATTTATTCTAATTATTGATTTGATAGCCTATTTTACCGCCTCACGATCTGGACAATCCTTGGCAAAATGATCCTTTTAATCACAAAAAAAGTATATCATTTGTATAAATTATTGCTTATTGAGAATTCGTTTAATAAATATGATTATATTCTCTGTCTTTATATTACTTTCTTTTTTATAGAATAATTGAAATATCTCATCTGCGTCTGTTTTATTTTATATATTAATCATATTTCGTATCAAATTATATTTTGAAAATAAAATTGATAAAAATTATTGAATATGATATGTTATGACCACTGAGAGGGCCGTGTACACATCCGTGTACCCGCCCAACCTCTGGCTCATAAGGCTCATATCATGAATCAAGGAGTATTGCGAAGTATATAAGAATATAATAGAACCTATTTTGATTCGTTGTATTCAAAATCATTTTTTAAATTAATCTTTAATAATATTTTTAATAGAATTTTGAATTATCAAATTATATTATTTTTTATTAATTCAGTCTTTTATTAATTTATTTCAGAAATCATTTTGATTTTAAATAAATTTGATTTTAAAAATATCTAGAATCATAATATATTGAATATTCTCAAAATGAATTGATAAGAATAATCATAAAATGATGATGATATATTTTAGATTAGAGAAAATTGAATCATATCATGATTTGAAGAAAAAATCAGAAAATCTGATAATTTTTATAAAAATCGTTCTAAAATAGAAGATTGATTCAATATCATTCAATTATATTTTATATTTAAAGATATTATGATAATCAATCAATTTTTTTTTATAATTATATTCATAAAAAATAGAATATTTCATTAAATCTGATTATATTTTATTAATTATATAATAGAGATTGAAAATCAGATAATCAATAATATATTTCAAAATTTTGATATATTCAAAAAAAAAAACATTAAAATATTTAGAATATTTAATTAATAAATAATAATTAATTAAATAATTCTGAATATTAAATAAAAGATTTTAATAATAAATTATATAATCAGATTTTAGAAATATATTTAATAAATTGAATGAAATAATGAAATATTCTATTTTATATTTTATAAAAGATTTAAAAATAATATTAAAGACAAATTAATGCGTTATATAGATATCACGGATATTCTATTATAATTAATAAAAATAATGATTGAATTAAATGATAAATTATATATAAAAATTTTAAATAAAAAAGAAGATTGAAAATTAATTATTAGACGGAGAAATTTATAAATTCAGAATAATGATTATGATAATCTGATGGATTTTAATTTTATCGGAAAAGGAAAAAAGGATAATATCCGTCTAAAAAAAGAATCTAAAAATAAAAAATATTATTTTTATAAAAAAAAGGGATATTTTGTAAAAAATTATTAATTCAAATCCAATATAATATAATAGGAAATTATAATCATAAAAAGAAAAATTAATATAATTTTAATAGATTATTTAAATGAAAAAATTTTAATTAAAAAAATCATTCAGAAAATATCTAATAAAAAAAATGAATGATAGTTTGATTAATAAAATAATGATAAAAAGAATAATTTATTTCCGATATTAGAAAATTTATAAAAAATCCGTGAAAAAATATGAGAATATATTATATAATTAAATCAATAAATAAATTAAATCATATAAAAATATTTAATAATCGAATTCATATTTTAATAATATATCGGAAAAATATTAAAATAATTTAATTATGAAAATTATTTTATGATCAGATTACATATAATTTCCAATTATTTAATATATATTATTATAATATAAATTTTTAAAAAATAATTCAGAATTTTAATAGAATTATTATCAAAAAATTTCGAAATATATAAAAATATTTTATTTGATATAATCAATTCGGATCATAAATGACTAATTTTATTAAAAGAATATTGAAATCAGAAATATCAATTATTAAAATATTAGAAATATTGAAAAATGAAAAAAAATATTTAATAAAATAATATCATTAATATATAAAATTCATAATATTCTGAATATCAGAAAATATAATAATAATAATATTATAATAAGAATTATAAAAGATATATGTATAATTAATAATAAATTTATAAATTTATAAATAAAAAAATAAAAAAAATTATATCTATAAATGCGCCATTATTTAAAAAAAATATAAAATATTTTTAAATAAATTTATTAATATAATCTATTTATGATTATTAAATCAAAAATTATTTTTAAAAATAATTAATTATGAATGAAAATTATTCAAATTATAAAAAAATATATTATTATTAATATAAAAATAAAAATTGTGAAATTTATATAATAAAAAAATTAAAATAATATGAATAATAATTTTGAAAAAATTATAATTTTATTAATTATTTTATTTATC
>JAGEMR010000140.1:0-75563 GCA_021030915.1 Astrothelium macrocarpum | reverse complement strand
TTATTTTAATAATAATTTATATAAATGGAATAATATTTCCATCATTTTTTATTTATAATTCAAAAATGAATTTAATTCAGAATTCTTAATTTTAAAATTTCGATTCAATTATTCATAATTATAATTTTATAATATTATCATCAGATTAAATGAATAATAAAATTGAATTTATATAATTAAAAAAAATATTTGATAAATATATTAAAAATAAATTGAGAAATATAAAAGAATATTATTTTTTAATAATGAATAATTATAAAAATCATATAATAATAAGATTTTTCGATTATTATTATCATCATCAAATTCTTATTATTATTTTCTTTTTTTATTCAATTCATTGATTTCAATTATTTAATATAAATTTATTCAATTCATTAATAATTTATTATTCAAATTATTTAGATATATGAATATATTAAATTTAAAATATTAATCATTTTATTAAAAATAATTTTTTTGAATTATTTTAATAAATATGATAATAAATTTTTATCATTAAAAATATTATTAATAAATAATTTAAAATAGATTTTTATTCATTTAATTCAATAATAATATTTGATAAAATATTAATTCAATGATTATAATAATATTTCAATAATTCAATAAATTCAGAATCATTTTTCCAATTTATAAATATTCATTAACGATATTTTAAATATGATATGGAATTATAAATGAATTTTTAGATTAAAAAAATATTAAATCAATTCGTAATTAAATATTTCAAAATAAAAATAAAAAATAATATCATTAAATACGAGAATCAAAATTTCAAAAAAATAATAAAATAAAAATAAAAATATATAAAGAATCATAAAATTGTCAATATATCTATAGAATATAATAAAATTATATTTTAGAATTCTATTAAAATATAATATATTCAATAATAATAATAATAAAAAGAAAGGAAGAAGAAATTATAAAAATAATAATAGAAAATTCAAAAAACTAAAAAAATTATTATTAGATAAATTGAAATTGAATTAAAAATATAATATCAATACGATTATAAAAAAATTCAATAAAAATAAAAACGCCAATATAAAATTAAATAATAATAACAAAAGAAAATTAAAAAATAGCGAATTATTATAAAACAATTCCGAAATAAAACGAAATAAATCAAAATATTATAATAAAAAATAATTATATTAATTGAAAAATTTCAAAATTTGATAATGAATATAAAATAATCTTTGAATAAATTTAATACGATTTCTCATTTTAATCGTTTTCAATATTAATATCAATATCCATAATATTATAATAATTAAATTTCATAATAATTATTATTCACATAAATTTTAATTATATTTTGAAATCAATTCCATATTAATTATTACTATAATTATTGAATTATTTGAATTCGAAAGCATGGTGTTGAGAATTTGGTGGGTGTGCACACAGCGGAGCCGTGCACACGGCGGTGAGTTCTCCTACTTCCACGCAGATAGAACTCTAGCGTTTGACATGGCTACTTTTTCATTGCCAGAACATCTCGATATCTGTCGGAAGCACTCCAGGTGAGCTGCTACCTGCCACTTGCAGAGTTTAAATCGATCCAATTCCTCGCCCTAGTGCTTCCTGGTGAATCCGCTGGCTTGAAAAGTTCAAATATTGATTCATCATTCATCGTGCGCTATCCATCATTCATCATTTATCATTTTATCATTCACCATTTATCATTCACCTTTCATTATTCACGCATTATTCATCACTCAAGAATACCAATAAATTTTCGAAAGATATAGCAAACACAAAGGATTCATAAATTAGTTTTGGTATTACTTGCGATTTGAAGATTTGGTTTTAGGTACATTTGCGTTGTTATCAGGGTGGCATTAGTGAACACCCGGGTGGTCTCTTCCTTTCTGTCCATCATCGACAGCGGTATGTGCCCAACCCTGTCAGACTTTGTTCGAAGCTTGCCACATCTGGCAAACGATTTGCCTTTTGTATATCAGCTAACCGATCGATGGAATAGATTATACCGCTGCTGCTGCTGCTCAATGTAAGATACCTAATGCTTGCTATAGATGCAGAATCATTGATATTGATAACAGATGACAGATGACAGATGACAGTAAATCATTTCCATTTCAACCGATCAAATAGCGCTGAGACTTCTGTAAGCTGTTTGGTTTTCGCTGACGTCTTCAAACCCACAATCTGCTTCCACTCATTCTAACAATCTTCTACAATTCCACAACCTTCTTCCACTCATTTGGACAATCTTCTTCAGTTCTAAAATTGTCTTCTATCCATCCAATTCTCATAAGAATAATGATATGTATTATATAGCGAAATCGAAATAAGCCTGGATTTGCTCCGCCTCCATGGCGGAGTAGTTGCGCGCCAAGCAACGCAAATCGTTGCTTCAAGTGCCAATCTCTAGACCATTTCGCCAAAGATTGTCCTGCGTTCAAGGTGAGGGATGCGATTCGTTGTTTGAGCAAAACTGATTTTGGAATTAGACAGAGAGTGAGACGAGATAATTCGCCACAAGCGTCATTGGGAGACCCTGAATCACAAACAGAGAAAACATTTTCGGGGTTGTTTTTCAGCAAATTGCTCATAATTTTGTTACGCTTTATCATTGCTGAAAATGGTATGGGGTGCTCCTCGAGCTCTTGGGTCGCTGTCAGCGAGATACTGAAGAGTAAGGCACGCAGACGGCCAGGGAGAATGATGTGTCTCAGGTATAGGTATGGGGTAACACTAAAGTCTTTAACAAGATTTGTTTTACAAAACATATTTGTAGAGATTCTGTAACAGCATGAGCACACTTTTACTACCTCCTGGATTTTGAAACGATTATTGCTGTCTCTAGCATTTCTACAGCGAAATCATGATGCTGGGTGATTGACGCTGTTCGCTGATACCAATAAGACACTTTGCTTGGAGTAGACAGTAGTCAATGCCATATTGATGAGTAGCTGCTCGATGACGTTGCTTGCTTCACCCTATTAGGCCCGTTAGTTGAAATCCGACGCACCCTCAACACACATATCCAGAGTAAGGACGCCTGCTCGCCTTTTCTCCAGCCCTTGGGATGAGACATAAGGTTCAATTGCCTTTAACAAAGGCAATACGACTTGACTCGGTGGAAGGCCAGTCGGGAGGATATCCAGGAAGCCAAGAGCGGATCTGACATGTATTATTTGTTTCTTCTAGCAAGTGTTAGTCAAGGGTCCCTCAAGCCGATACAAGAGTACATGGTAGAAATGTTTGGAGAAGGTAGATCAATTAGAATCTAGGATGATCAGTCTGAATAAAGTAAATGGGTGTTGCTCAAAATCGTTGGGACAGTATGTAAATTTTGCTCGGTTCTTCGATGGCGAATCGAGCCAATGTATCTGGAATGATAAGCGTGTCCGTAGCTTAGAGAGTGTTTCTAAGATCATATAATTTCAATTTAGTATTTTGACTGGGTTTAGAGCGAAAAGAAACACACTCGTGAGAGTCTTTGGTGGTTTTACCATTTTTAATGGAGTCTTGTTGTGGCATTGTTACTGGAGTATGCCTGGTAAGGGAATTAGTTCATTTTGCGGAATGCCTGCAAAGTGAGTATAGTTTTTGAATCCCTTCTGATTTCACTACCAGCTCGTCCTATAAGCTTTGTGCAAGGCATTGCGACAATGCCTCATCTAAATGTCCAGTTCAACCGAGGCAAGCTAATACTCACCGACAACTTCAATTCCTATTTTGCAGATGTCGGCTCGACTTCTTCTATCTCGCCCTCTTCGCTTCCAGACTGCAAAGCAGGATCCTCCTTTGGTGGCTCAGCCTGTTTATCCGGAGTGCGCGACTTGTATCGGCGCGAAGGTGAAAAAGTCCGTTCACGAGAACTGTAATCTCTTCGCGGTCTCTGTATTCCCCCAAGAAAGGGTCACGTCAGCCAGGCACACAAAAGCAGAAATCCACCAGTCGCAACTTCTAAAAGAACACAAGCAGCAATTTTTAGCTCACCTTATGCCCCCAAACCCCCTCGCTCCCTTCGCTCCCCTCACTCCGCCTTCTCCTCACACCCCCGCTGCTTCCCCCATCCTCCCCTACGCCGCCCTCGCCATAATCCAACGCCCGACTCTTCGATCGCGGATCCCCACGCACCACATACCCACTCTCGCGCTCCCACGCGCTCCCACCCCTCCTCCCGCCACCATCATACGCATCGACCCCACCACTCCTCCTATCCCGCCAATCCCGCTCCCTCGCCGACGTTGGCGGCGGCGACAACCCCGCCGCCCCCCCACCCGTCTTCCGATACTGCCTCTCACGATCGGCAATCGCCTTGCGGCGATCAGCCTCATACGCATCGACCTCGGCGCCAGCGCCCGCGACAGGGCTCCTTGCACGATGCGACCCGCGCTCCCGCTCCCTCTCGCGCTCCCGCTCGCGCTCGCGGTGCCCGTTGCGCTCGTCGTGGCGATGGCGGCGCTCGCGGTCGCGGTCGTCATAGTCGGCGGCCTTCTCGCGCAGGCGGCGGTGGAACTTGTCGAAGGCCTGCTTGCGCTGCTCGTCGGAGTCGAGCGCCTTGAATTCCGGCGTGGAGTCGATGCGCGCGCGCACGCGCTCCCACGTGTCGGCGAGCGTGACGGGTGGGTCCGAGAGGTGCTTGATGCGCGAGCGGAGGTCGTCGATGGCGCGGCGCACGCGCTTCTCTGCGTGGTGGGAGGATTCTTCGGCGCGCTTGGACGCTTTGCTCTTTTCGCGGTCGAAGATGAGCTGCAGCGTGTCGGGGTCGAGGGTGGCGGTGCGGCGGTCCTTGCGCAGGAGCGCGAGGAAGCTGTCGAAGGTGGTGGAGGGCCCGATTTCGAAGCGCTCGTCTTCGATGACGTCGAGGACTTCGACGCGTTTGGCGCGGAGGGAGATTTCTTCTTCTTCGACCATGTCCCAAAAGAAGTCGAGAGGGGTGGAGCCAGGTTGGCCGAGCATGTCGGTGAAGCGATGATCGTTTTCTAGGAGTGGATAGATGTTCATCCATTTGGAGCCAGCTTTGATGTGGCCGTTTGCTTTGAGGTCGCGGAGAAGACCTTTGAAGGCGTCGCGATTCTGACGCTCGCAGCGAAATTTGAGAGACTTTTCCTTTTGACGCTTATCGTTAAATTCGCGTTCGAGAGTTTTGATGTGGTCTTCAAAGGCTGTGAGAACTTGAGATTTGTGAAGAGTCTTGAATTTCGGATCATTCTTGTAGTGCTCGTTAGATTCTATCTGTTCTTGAGCTTCAGACCAGCGGGTATAGGGCTCTAGGTTGAGAGAATTCTGGATTTGTGTAAGCTCATCCATTGCCTCTTTGCGTGTAGCAATCTCTTGTTCATCGTGTTGTCGCCTCAGCTCAATGATGTAATCCTCAAACAGCGAACGGCGTTCATCTTCGACATCGGTCGATCGAAAGATGGTTTCATTCTCAATGATGGGACGAATACTTTTCCAGCGCGAATAATACTTGATTTCTGGAAGTCGCCTCAGCATAACGCCAAAATCGTTGCGGAGTTTAGCGACCCTCTCCTTCTCTCGTTCTTTCTCTTGCGCGCGCTGTTCTATCAGATACTTGTCAAAAGCAAGTTTTCGATCCTTTGGATCCTTAATTGCACGGTACTGTGGGTCTTTGACACAAGCCTTTATCATTTCCTCCCACCTCCAGTCCTG
The DNA here is from genome assembly GCA_021030915.1 of Astrothelium macrocarpum. Lineage (NCBI taxonomy): Eukaryota > Fungi > Ascomycota > Dothideomycetes > Trypetheliales > Trypetheliaceae > Astrothelium > Astrothelium macrocarpum. Next base: position 69,905 of record JAGEMR010000140.1, on the reverse strand, counting down.
CTGGACACCATTGCGCTTAAGTAACTTGAAAAAGGCGGCCTCGGCTTCTTCGTAGGTGTTATAATTTGCATCTTCTTGACCTGGAATTGTCGGAGCCCTGATTCCGTCGACCACGCCGTACCCGACCTGCCTCTCTGATCCGCTCCTGTCATGATTATTCCAAGGTTCGTTGCGTTCGTGAGGCGAGGTGAACTGTTGAGGGGAGAACTGTGGGCGGGAAAAATTCGAGGTACCACCGGCAACGAATGTCTGCTGCCTTTCAAAAGGATTAGCTGGATAGACCTATGCGGACAAGTGAACATACGGGAGACTGGGTCGCTGAGGCGGCTGCGACGAGCGGTTTTGCGACTCTGCATCTTTGAATTCTTGTGGCATTTCCCATGTTGTCTGATTAGTCTGTTTATTATGCCAGTACTTGCGCCCTCCCTCAGCAGTGTATTCTGTCCAAGGAGAATTCTTGCGGGCTCTCTGTAGCACATGGTTAGCGAGTTATCCAAGACTTGATCTCGGAGAAGCACACCTCCGCCGAAGTCATCATAGTATCTGGCTTCGTCCATTGCGTTTCTTTGGTTTGGGTATTGTAGTAATAGGTGCGACCGTCTGGGGCCTGCGCCGTCTGCCATAACGGAGTACCGTTCATGTTGAGGATGGATGAGAAGCGCGAAGGGAACGCCGAGTCAGATAACAAACCGCGCTATCGCATGGTAGTACGAGTAGTAGAGGATGGGTTGTGCGTAGGAATAAATTTGATGGCAGAAGGCGAGGTTGAAGTTTTTTTGATCGGTCGAGCTTGACGCGGCCGAGCTTTAGCTCGTACCGCTTCGCGTGCCCATTTTCAGGCCCAGTGGTTGCAGTAAGAGAAATCACCCGCAACGGTGAAAGACACAGCTGCCACACATCTCATAGAGAGGCCTTAGCAATATCAATCCAAACAAACCTCGAGAGGTATTGCACATGAAATCATTGACAGGCCCTAATGGCTTGGAATGATATGAGGTCCTCTCTATGAAGCACGGTGATAAGTATTGCCGTTGCAGGTGACCTTTCTTATTGCAACTACTGGTGCCAAGTTACAAATGCTTTGCTAACCAGGTACAACCACTATGCGTTGATTATGTCGAGTCATCAGGACGAGCTCAAGACGAGAGCTAGCGTCGAATTTGCGGAAGCTTCATCCCTAGACACTATTGTTCCTTTCATCTCAGATTTGGATATTGAGGACGCATTCCAAGCGTGGGATGGAAGTGCCTCAGACCAAAGCTCAAGCCTATTGCCTTTCATTGAGCAAAGACAGTTCTTGCTTTTTGGTGAGATTTCCCTGCTTCTGCAATCTCAGCGCTCAAACTCTTACTCATTTCTAGGTTATTAGATGAGCATGTCCCCGTTTACCTCGTTCTCCAGGCGCCTTTCGTGACCCAAGATGCCCTCAAGTCCCGTTTAGCACGGCTGGCTATAAATCTGCAAGCTCATGCGGTTGATATCGTTCCCCAGCCTCCGGCCAAAGATGCGTCTACCGGCTCAAACGCTCACCCAGGTCGTCCATATGCCCAACCAAAAGATCTACTTTACTCTGAGGACGTGGCACAAACTCAAGATCGATTCGTGGCTGTGAGTAAAGCTGACGACGATGAAGATGGGAACAAGCAAATCTACGTTGTTTGGAAGACAACCGTCTATCTCAGCCGTCCAAAGATACGCATGCAGAAACCAGCAATATATTTTGCTGCATCAGCGAGTCTGAGACATGTCGAGCCCGCGATTCGGGCCGACAATGAAGACGACTATCTTCAAAGCAATGTAGCCAGTCCTATGAATCTGTTGGAGCCTTTCAACTATGATCCAGTTTTTGCAGGCCAGAATCTGTATCTCTCAGCGGAACGAGTAACAAAAGTCGCTCCAGTTGCGCCAGTGACTGTCGATTTCTCTCGTGCCCTTCAAACGAGTAAGAGAAAGATGTTTCAAGCTGCTCCTCCTGTCCTCATAAGAGTACATTACACAAGAATGCCTGCGGGATCAAAATTCTCCGTTTTGGCATCATTGAGTTTAGAGATTACGGCATTCGCCAACTCCAAGGTCGAAATTCGAGATATTCAGACACGCTTATCCAATGGAATCTGTGAGACAATTGGTAACAACGATCTTCAGACACCTGCACTACTAAACCCAGGGGATGAGACAACATGGATTCGCAGATTGGGTTCTTCGCAATCCGCGGATAGCCATAATGATGGCGCGAATATTCACCTCTTCGAAATCAGAATCATGGGAGAAGTCTTGCTTTCCGATGAATGCTGTGCACTGATTGAAGTCCTTTGGAAGAGCAATGTTGATCTTGGTCCACTCCCACCACCACCGGGAACAAGGTACTTTACTTGCAGCTTCGAAAATTGCTTGAATTACGATCGCTCTCTAATTATCTGGTCTAGAAACTCTCAAAGCCTTTCAAGGGGTCGAGGCGTAAGTGTATCATCAGTAACCTCACCACGAGCCATGCATCGCCCGTCGACGGGAGATACAGGAGAAGATCCGCGATCGCCATCGATGGATGAGTTTGGTATTACAGTGACGTTCGCTAGCCCAGCACAGATTTATGTAGGCGAGATTTTGCGTTGGGATATTATGCTGCTCAATCGTTCTCCGCAGAGAAGGACGTTAGCCATAATTGCCATTCCGAAACGGAAAAGAATCGACGGTAAACAGTACAACGAATTCAGCGGTGATAAATCCATCGCACACGCAGTGCTTGATGAGCACTCGTTGTACTCGTCTCAAATGCGAGCAAGTGCCGAGCATGCAGAACTGGTCAGCCTCAGTCCGGATTTACGGGTAGGGTAGGTTTCGTACTCGAGTTTTGATTCACTCCAGCATCACTGATGTTTCGTTTGACTAGGCCTCTAGCACCAGGTGCGTGCTACCAAACGTCTCTGGAATTTTTGGTGTTGGCTCCTGGAACTCTACACTTAGATGCTGTGCGCATTTTTGATCTTGCAACGCAGCAATTCATCGATACCCGAGATCTACCTGATATTGTAGCACTAGAGCGAAAATGAAACAAGTAGTTTCTTCTTGAACGTTGTGCCCAGTGCTCTATTGTTTTTTACAACACATGACGTGAAATGCGGTACGAAGTGGCGCACCAAGTCTGAAGCGTTCCTAGTTTTAGCTGGACCAACCAGGCGCCCCTCCGCTCCGCCTCTTGCATTCCATCCTCTCGCGCCTCTGAACTTCCCCTTCGTTCATGTCGATTTAGCCCTTCGTTCGCGGGCCCGAACGACCTCTCTCCCTCATCTCCAACGCTTGCTTGCTTGCCTAAAGTCAGTCCGGATCGCCGCTCCAGGAGCACAAAGACAGCGCCTGCCGCCTGCACAGTCCAGCACCCAAACGCTTCGCACCAACGTCATCACCATGTCTACTTTCCTCGAACAACGACGTCGCCTCCTGCGAAACCTAAACTCAAGATATATCTACAATAGGGTCGTGAGTGAACGCTCATCTTGCTCCCTTCTGTTACTGCCGCCTTTGCAGAGGAGACGTTGCAACTGGGCTACGCAAAGCTAATTTCGAGGATTGCAGCCTCTCCTCCACGCCGTTATTTTCCTCTTTCAATTCGCCATGGTCTCCATACTCACACGGAAGTTCAATACCTATTACAACAGCAGACCAGGTACATTGCATTCTCCCCGCCGAGAAAAGTTCGTTCGCTAATTCCTCGGCTGAACAGTACTCACAACCATGATTACCAACGCCGTACGTCCGAACCCCCGAACAATGAGAAAAAGTAACGCACATTAGGTCACGATTTAGCCTTCTGACAACCTTCATGACAGTTACTCGGAGGCATAGCCGACAGCGTCGCCCAAACCCTCACCGCCATCCGCCAACGCGCCGCACGCAAATCAGGCGGACCCGACCCCAAAGATGACATCGAGATCCAGGATCTTGATCGAAAGGACGTGCTACCTCAACACGAGCTAATTCCCTCCTCCCGCTATGCCGCAACGCCATTCGACTTCGAGCGGTTGACAAGATTCATGGCATACGGTTTCCTGATGGCGCCGGTTCAGCACCGATGGTTCAGCATGTTGTCAGATGCGTTTCCCAAGACGGCAAAATCCAGCACGGTACCTGCGTTGAAGTCGGTGGCGCTGGACCAGCTCATCTTTGCACCTATCGGTAGGCTGTTCCTTGGAGAAAATAAATTTGATGTTTGTACTTGTGAGGACATGCCTTGACTGATTGCTGTTAATAGGTCTTGCGTGTTTCTTCACATTCATGACCGTTGCTGAAGGTGGCGGGAGACGAGCGGTGATGCGCAAGTTTCAAGATGTCTACATGCCTGCGCTCAAGGCAAATTATCTCGTGTGGCCACTCGTCCAGATACTCAACTTCAGAATCATTCCCTTACCGCTTCGAATTGTGGGTGTTCTAACCGACAAACTCTGAGACTCTTTGCTGACGAAGAAAAGCCCTTTGTGTCAACAGTTGGTATCGCGTGGACGGCATACCTATCACTGACCAATCAATCAGACGAGGCGTGATGGTCGGTCTTCGGGACGTTTTCGAGTTATGACGAGGCCGCACTACGTTTTACTGTGGGAGGAATACGCTTGCTAGAAAAGATTCAAGACCCTACTCGATTGTCATGGTCATGGACACGATTGAAAACGGCACCAGATGAACGGAGTTCCTGATGCACATTCGGTTGGGGGGGTTCCCCAATATTTCATTGCTGAAATTTAAGCCAACCCTGTTTTCGCCGGAAAGTCATCTTCCAACCTCAGACTCGCCTTCACATCTGAGGAGCTCCTGGAGCATCTGCATGATGTTGAAAATGACCTTGCAATTGGAGTGTTTCTCAGTCACGCTGATGCAGTCAATTTGGGTCAAGGAGTTAAAAGAGGCATTCGCATGGCGCTGGGGTCGTAAATCCGTCTTTAGTTGTATCAATGCCTTCCATTACTTCCCTTTTGATACTCATATTGAGATTGTGATCAAAATGGAAATCATATGGAAAATTCTACCTATAAACGTTTCACTACCAACGAGCACACTTCGCTCAGCTTGACCATTCGTTGCCGTGTCCGAATACATAAGCAAGACACAGGTCCGCAATTGTTCCTTCCCCTTCATTATTATCTTTCCAATCAGACTCGCTTGGACTTTGGCCTTGCGACATTCTATTCTTGAGTTTGTAGACTCTCGACTGTGACGAGTGGACAGCCGCGTGGTTCTGACGCTGTTGCCAAAAGACTAAAGGTCCCCTCCGTTGAATCACTGCAGGCCCAAAGTGCGCCTCCCCGAAATCGCAAGATCTTTCGGTCACTAGATGACTCTGAATTGGTCAAGCTCCACTCATCGGCAACTAGGGGCTGCCCGCCAGGATTACTGTAGTGGACCGTGCCGTTCGTTTTGTCGACGTACACGTATGAGTATCCCTCACCAAAGCCAAGGACGCTCAGGTTTCCAACGAGATCAGGGCCGAGCTGCAAGATGAATTGATATGCGGGTAGGTTGTTGCTTAGTAGGATGTCGTTGTTCGCCGCAGAGACATTAAGGCTTGCGCTTGATTCGTAGCTTGGCTGGCTGGCAAAATAGTAAGGGCCTGAGATCGAGCTCTTGAGTGAAGGAGAAAGACCAGCTATGATGGCAGCGCTGATACTGTGAAATCTCATCATGATGGTTTAAAGAATGCGAAAATAGAGCCTCAAACTGGGGGCTAAAAAGATTATCGTGTAAAATAATGGACGCAACTAGGTATAAAAGCAAACGATGTATGGGATCTTTAGCAACCGAATCAGAACTTTTACCCTTGAACTCTGTTGACATCGTAGACTCAGCCCTTCATGGGGCATCCCTTGATATGGACTGGTCAGAGTCTTTCTATAGCATCCACGAACTTGTGGATTTACGATTGGCAAATTAGAGGGCTGTCAGCCTACGGAAGGATGTAGTTACGCTCAGCCATAATCGGCCTACCCGAGAGCCGGGCTTCCTTCTCTAAGTATTCCATTTAAGAAGGTTTCGTTTGTAAAAGAAGGTTTTTCAAAGGTTTCGTGATAGACTTATTGGGAATCATAGTAGAGAAAAAATAAACAAAGGTTATAATAGGGAAAAGGTATGGGAAACACCAATCGTTATCCAGTGACCAGGGCCGACTGCTTTTACATATCTCAGGCCATTGTCATTGCACAAAGATCTCGTAGAAGATTGGTTTCCTTCTTGATAACGTTGAAGCCGAGTAACTGGGGATGCCCTGGCTCCATTAATCCGGTATTGATCCTTTGGCTACTCCTTCCAATCAGAGTACCATTGGTTCATGAATTATTTCGAAGGAACAGCTTCACGGAACATCCTCACTCGGGATCTCAAGCGTCTTACAGGGACTGTTTCTACTAATGTACTCAAGATAGAGTTAGTAGCGGTGATATGTTTCTCAGGATGTAGTTCTCGGGAATTCCGCCTTATCACCGAATCAGTCGATGAAATGTAACGAGGTTCCGATAAAGCGGCTTTGTTGACGGCTTTGATATTTGCGGCGTCGCCGAGAATGCCAGTACCAGGTGTCACTTCTTAGTGGCAGGACAGTCTCAACAGGTCAATTTCGACCTCAAGATTGGTGGCTGAGGGGAAGTTGAAACAGGCGTTAAGTCCCGTGGATAATTGCGCCAAGCTCCTGCGGTAACTTAAAAAGGCCTAGCTGGTCATTAGCTAATAATTCTCACTTATTCACGAATCCTCGCCATTTTCCCATCTCCACGATTTTTTTTCATCCATCGTGGAGCCTATCCTCTCGAACTATTTCAATACATTTGGAATATAACATCAATAGCTCATCAAAGTCGTTAGAATACCAATATAGGTTTTTGCTATGAGTTGCCCTCTCTACAAACTAATGGTGCTTAATTACAAACAACGTTTTCCATCTCAAACCATCCCATTTCAATGACCTCTTTGCCAAGTCTGGCCTTTTAGGCCTTTTAACTCACATGCATGTCGCTTCGATCGGTACAAGAGAAGTTATCGAGCCATTATTAGGCTGTCGTCTCTGCCTTTCCCTTCGCTGATCTTCGCGAATACAGTGCAAGAAAGCTTGACATTACCAATGTTAGAGCCCCTGATGTAATAATGAGGATGTACACATTGGACATGCTTTGAAGTATCGCATGTAGTACTTGGTCCCGTTTTGCCTGATCGAGACTGGAAATGTATTGACTCCCAACACCGGACACTACCTGGAGAGTCGGTGCATTCTCAGGCAGAATTGGCTTGAGTTGAGCGACCGCTCTATTCAAAAAGACGGAATTCGCAATGCTCAACGTGATGGCAGGAGCAACAAGCTGGGCGCCGGTTATTAACCCAACTGCCGCAGGAATCGTGTCTGGATCTACGAAACCCTGAGCTGCGTTGAATGGCATTTGGATGTATGCCCCTGCGCCGGATCCAATGAGGATACTGTAACCATACACTTTGTCTCCGGAGGTTTGGTCATCGACTGTGTACATGAGCGCTCCCCCAACGAGCACGAGAGCTCCTCCGTAGAAGAACCACGGCATCCAACGACCCGTCTTGCTCACTACAGATCCGCATAGCATCACTGTTCCAACCATGAGGAAGATGAAAGGCAACAGGTAAACACCAGCTTTTAGAGGAGAGTCGCCTCGCACATATTGGAAACTTTGGGTATGATGATTAGTCCAGCCCCCTTTTTGGAACGCATACAGTGAGTGCTTACTATAAGGGAATGAAATATATAGGCAGGAAGCAGGCTGTTGCAGAACAAGTTTCGTTGAGAAAAATAGCTAAAATGCTAAAGTTCTTCATCAAACTGACTGGAAAGACTGGAGAGTTTGTCAACAAGCTCAAGCCCTGCTGAGTAGCAAAGGCCACGGTCAAAACAAACACCACAACAAACAGAGCAATTGTGCGTCCAGAATCCCATGGATAGACTACGCCACCAAAACAAATCCCCATAATAAGTGATGTGGAGGCACCAGCCAGGAGAATCATTCCAAGCCAGTCAATGTGTCTGATTCGATCTCCAAGGGATGTTCCGGGTCGGGGATCGACGGAAGGGACCAAAAAGACGTATACCGGAGCACATGCCGCACCGACGCATAAATTGATATAGAATCCCCAACGCCAGGTCACATAAAGTGTAAACGCTCCTCCGATGATCGGTCCTAGTACGGTCCCGAGCCCCCAGGTGATTCCAGGAATACCCATATAAAGAGCGCGTTCTTTTTCACTGGTAGTCAGAGAGAGCAGTGTCAAGACACCTGTGTACAATCCGGCACCTCCCACACCGCAGATGGCTCGACCGGCAATCAGGGCCGACTCCGATGGAGCCGCACCACAGACTGCGGATCCAACTTCAAAAACCGTTACGCAAGAAATGAAGACCCATTTCGCGTTGAAGTGACCGTATACCTGACCCCTACACTTTCATTAGCGCTTGACCCTAATAATTGAAAAGATCAACAGATGTTAATTCCGGCGACGTACCATGACAAAACAGTAGCAGCAGCTCCGAGATAGAAAGCGACCGAATTCCAAGCCAATTTGTTGATGGCATGAAACTGACCAATGAAAGTGGCTTGGATGTCAGCGACTATGGTGCCGTCAAGACCCCAAAGAAAGGTAGCAGAGATCAGAGAAACAACAATCAGGAACCAACGGAGACCCTGAGGTCTGGCCTGTGAGCTCGGCGGGCTACCACCACCATTCGGACTGGCCATTTTCTCTGTGTCTGCCATGGTCGCTTTGCTTCGATAATGAGATATCACCTGAATGCAAGCAACCGGTTTAAAGGACCATTTCGACCTCGCCATTGTCCTTCAGCGAACAGCACCATTTCGAATAAGCTCTGGAGCATACGTCGGCTGTTCTCCACCTCATCACAATTGCATCTGCCGATTGACGCACTGATATCAATCAATCAACATCAGTGAAACGCCAAGTCTCTCGATTCGTACACAAACGCAACAGCCGAGGACTCCAAACGGAATCAATGTTGCGTTTGATTAGCTTTGCCTGCGTTGGCAGGGAAGACTAATCGCTTAACAAGGGTCTTGCCTAGTAAAGCCGTACCAAGGCCCGCACCGTCATCGGATGCACCCGCTCTCTCGGAGGCTGAATCTAAGGATTTTAGTGTCGTGGGAGCAATGTGAGTACCAGGTTGTCGACCCAAGTTCCTCGTCTACCTTGTTCTGTATTGTTGCTCCAATCATGCGGCACGGAACCTGCCGCTCAAGGTCGCCGACCCGGTTGCGCTTGCGATCCACGTGCCTTCTAGGCTATTGACTGCCCTTGCATATCGAGGGCACATTTGCGCAAAATTTATCTTGCTTGATCCGTGTCCTGAAGCTTAGACGGAATGTGACATGAACAATCTGGTCTGATTCCTGATCTGATTCTCAATCTACTATTTGGTCTACTTGCTAGTCTAACGGTCATATGTCTAACCGAAGCGCGCTTTCCGCAGAAGTCGAAGCGACATGTCTAATTGGCTTTCTATACTATCCCGTAATCATCTTGAATATACTTTTCTCCTAGCGCCATCGGCACGTCGCAGCCCACAATGGCGCTCAGGTTATCGGCGACGTCATATGCAGCGGACGGATTTGCGCATACAAACACATGCGCGCCATTCTTGATCTTCGTTTCAATATGCTCTCTTATCCCAGACTGGAATACCTTGTCCTGAGCGCGCGCTTTCCGCTCATTGCTGGGCATCAAGACCAACATGTCCAATAATCCCAACTTGGTGGCTTCCTCGATTCCTTCATGGATCACCTGGGTATCTTCGACGCGGAAACTCGCAAAGAGACTAATCTGGTTCTCAAACGCGGTTATGTCGGCCTCTTCATGTGCCTCTCGCACATATCGAGCCCGCAACCGAAGCAGGCCCTGCAATGGAGCAAATCCCGAACCAGTAACGAAGGCGACAACGTGTCCTGCGTCCTTGTGCCTAAGGTTTTCCAATCTTGCAGCTGGCTGTATCCTGCACATGATACTATCACCTGCCTTAGCGTGATTCAGAAACCGGTCACTGAATTTTCCTTCAGGTTTGGTCTGAACTAGCAACTGTAGCCTTGAGCTTCCTTGAGTCGTGCCAGACTCTTCTGGGATGGAGGCCATTGAGAATGTCCTTGGAGCGATTGCGGGCATGCTCATGAGCACATCTTCCAGATTGACTTCCCTTTGCCAACCGGGAGGCAGTGAAGAGAGAGCCTGGGTCACCGGTAGACCCCGGATATCTTTTGGACCAAGTCTTTCACAAAGATGCCCCTCGAACTTTTCTGCCCAGCTAGTGTCTCTGAATGGCTCGGAGAGGTCAACGAATCCAGAGAGAAAATTGAAATAGCTCATTCGGTCAAGACAAGCTATTTTCTTGTTCCCTTTCTTTCCTAAAAGCGATAGGACCCTTCGTACTGTCGCTGTTTCATTAGGTGCAAGAACGAGCATGTAATCCATGGCCGAGTAGGAGATATCACTGGAATGCAAAATGACTGACTTAACATTCTGGTGTTTGCTCGGTGTTGTATCGAGCTTGAACCGAGCATATGAATCTATGGTCTGCCTCCATTCCTCCGTGCACGATATTTGGCCCACATTAGTCTTGGAAAAGCCATTAGGAGCGTCCTTCTGATGCAACACCTGCGCAGGTAGAAGCTCCAGCCAAGCTTCCAGTAATCTCCACGGAGGAGACTCTATTGCGTTATCACCTTCTATGTAACCTTCGCCCATAGGCCGAAGACCGGCGTCTTTAAATCGATGGTATAGGAGGCGCGCCGCACCATTGAAGGTGTCGGAAAAAGAGCTGTCGCCATTGCCGAAAACGACAAAGCGTGCTTCTGGCAATTGAGTTCCTGCCAGTTCGTTCTCGATCTTCTTTCCATTGGGTGGAACATCACCTCGGCCGCTAGAGCTCGCAATGACGATCAGAGTGTCGTCTATTGAAATGCTTGGCAGATCCAACAAATCTAATCGCTGAGGTCGCAAGATCTTGGGGCCCCTCTGATTGCGGCGAAAATGTCTTCTTAAAGCATCGTAGACGGCACTAGCAAGTTTGGCGGCGATGCTTCCTGTACTGCAATAATGTATCCTGACGCTGGACCTCGGATCTTTGATATAAGATACATTCGCGATGAGTCCCGGTTTTCTGTTACCGTCATCACAGCCATTTTGGTTCCTCCGCCGTCGCTCCCACGTCTTGACTGGATCTTCTCGATGGCGACAAATCATCGGCTTCGGCTGGTAATGGGGGGCTCCCCCGGAGTGCCAGATGGGAATGATGGAGCCTTGTGGGGCAGCAAGCCAGTATGGATCAGCAGGAAGTCGAAAACCCTGCTTCTTGAAATGCTGATCGTCAAACTGACAGTAATTTGCCGATGCCGTGAGCGTATCTGACATCCGGATCTTCCTCTGTACGAATGAATGATATACTGCAAAATTCAGCTCCGCCTGGGCCCGAGCCTGGCAAGACAATTAGCCCTTGAGCCAAGATTGAACTATGGTCACTCACAAGTAGAGAAAGACGTTCGTGTTCCAGAAGCTGATCCAACGGTCTTGAAAGCTCATTCGGATAAAGTCTTTTCACAACCAATGGGAGAACATTGTACCTAGATTCGTCTACGAGATCACGAACGCCTATTTCGGCATCCATAAACCTTCTCCCAGATCAGCAGTGCTTCATTGGGGGCTATTTCATCTTACCATCCCATGAAAGGTGCCGCTGTATACTGTACACCTCCGATGTCGAATCCTAATCGACTCAAAGCTGGGGCGGGTACCCATCGAAGCCCAAGTTTCTCAAAGGCCAGTTCGTGTCGTGGATGTCTTATATATACCAGGGGAAAATCTTCTTTGGAAATCTCAGTAATGACTGGCTTCTCTCCATCGGCCATTGTGACAAGTGGCAAGAGATCCCATCTGGTCCGGAATTCGGGGGCTCTCCATCCCAATTCAACGATACTGGAGGTGAGGCCAACATTCATTGGATCTCCAAGTACGGAGCCGTCATCATTTATATACTATGGCCCAATCAGCTTCCGGAGCAATATCGGGAATGGATCTCACCTACGCCTGCAAATGCCAAAAGTTGCTGGTTCCAAATCATCGGACCACTTTTACCCGCTTGTCTTGCTGGAAACACAAACACTTATTTGTGTTAGGCACTTAGATATGATTACATCAAGGTGCTTACCTGTAGGTAGAATCTCGCCCTCATTGAACGCTTCTTTTAGTTTCTGTACAAGTGTGGTACCCATTTCGGCGCTTGTCTTCACGTGCCGTAAATCGCACAGTCTGCGCCAAGTCAGTCAGTTTAACAGCATTTTTGTGTTTTTTGACGATATTATTACGAGAGGGTTTCATATTGAGACCGCATGATGCACTTTCGCGAGTGCTTCCAAGCCACACGAATGCCATATTGGAGTTCTTCGAAGCTTTGCGTCCACCCCGAAGACGTTAGATCACTGGGAATCTCCCCATTGATCGGTTTCAAGATGGCATCCTCTGAGATAATCTTTGCTCTTTGGTTGACCTCGCTCAGAACTTCCTTCAGTCGGTCTCGATACTCCTTCTCGCTCTGGAACACATTGTCGCGTCGCATTTGGCCCAGGAAGTCAATTGCTTCTGCCTCAATTTGCTGAAGTGGACGGTCTTTCCCTATTCGAGGCTCATTTGTGTGGATCATTCGTCCAGATTGACAGAATTTTGCTGTACAACCTGTTGATGCAAGAATGGGATAGTGTTCTTCGATCCTATGGAATTCTTCCATGGTGGATGGCTTCCGCCATTGTTCAACGCGGGTACACATCTGACGTTGTCACAACGAATGTCAATAGAAATAACAGTAACGCTGTATGCAAAATGCGGCGAAGGCCATTGAACCTGGGGCGAGGGCTCAGGTATAGTGGCTTCTTGAGCAAGAATGATCCATTTCACGTTCCTTTGTCCCGCATTCACTATAGGAATATCGCCTTATCAAGGAGTCATTGGGCCATATACTAATGGTTTTTTGTAACTAAAAAGCCGATTAGGTTCTATATGTAGCTAAAATACCATGTTCCGCAAATTTGGAGCCGGTTCATCATTCATGGGAAGGAGATTCGCCGACGAACGGAATTCTCCGCGAGCGTCGTGGCCATGAATGACTTACTCCATTCATTGCCGTAGTTCTATCGACGCTACACACCAAGAATGACTAAATTAAGGGGTTGATCGCGGCAAGCTGCCTTGGGCTTGAATACGAGGCATGTGCAAGGTAGTCAATTTAGTGAACCGGTCCTGTTTCAGCTATGCCGAGATCATGGAAGAATATTTTTAGGCGAAGTATTGCTTTTTCTCGCGGTGAGCTCGGTAGAAACTGTAAATCTTTCTGCCGCCAAATTATAGTTGTCACTATGGAGTACCATCAGCGGGTGCCGAAAAAAAAGTTACCGGCGACCGAGGTGAGAGATGGGCCCTTAGCAATAATCAATGAGAAAATCTTGAAACCTGTTTCCCAGCGAATTTAGTTACATTCTTCGTTTCTCTAGAATAGTACGGGGAGCTCCCTACAAGGTTTCCGACGAATTACATCTCTTGCAGATTTGGACATGAAATTACTGTGGTACCGAGGACGGTATTTCGTGGAGCTTCTCAGCAATTTTGATGTAGTCGTTTTGCTCGGATCTTTGCATTTGGGAATATCACAAGCTAAATTCAAGCAGTTTTATGTGATACAAAGCCTACTTCTAGAACCAATTGTCTAGATAACAGCATATCGTTGTACGTTGTCCTACGTGATACTTGAGGCACCCCTTGGAGCAAACCAATTTCGGAGCCTATAACGTCCATCCAACCACACATTCATACCCTGCAAGTAGAAGTTTCCATTTACACTGTCCGTAGTGGTTCTCTAATCCAAAGGCCCGTAGCGTACGGGAGGCACGAAGTCAGCATGAGTCAAATTTTTGAGATGGGGGGGCAGAGGCTTCAGAGACTCTTCTCCTTCCACAAGAACTATTTGTTGGCCACCCTGAAAAGCATAAGCTGTGGAGAAAAAACCAAAACGAGATTTCGGAGAAAGACTCACCGCGAAATGGGCAACTCTATGACAATGTAGCATACTCATTGCAGGAAACGTGATCATGTATCGTATGACAGTCCAAGACCCAAGCCCTTCAGCTAATCTGAATCCATCGCGTAGAGGAGGGTTAACCAAATTGAAGTCCTGAGGAGATTCTTTGATTGCGGTAGCAACATCTTTCCAGCGAAAATAGCCAGTGCCTTGACCGATAACCCATGTCTTATGGTTATGTTTGTGGAAAGGATGCATTGCCTCAGCGTAGTTTTCGAAGATGATATCGACAGTAGACCCGTTCTTCAATCCTTCAAAAGTCGTCTCACCGCGGGACTCTTCGTTCCATAGGATTGGTGGCACTTGCTGGCGAAATCCTTGGTGCGGTTCAGAGGCAAGGAGCCAGACACTTGGTGTCGGATTCTCGATCGCGAATCTAAATTCATGGTCTGCCGTTGGTGGTGGAGGTCGAGACGGGAACGGAACCAGATCTTTCATCTCATCCATCATACGTCCGGAACCAATGAGGTCCCCCGTAAGGTCAATGTGTGGTTTGCTATTTGGTATGACCATCACATCATTTTCGCGATTGTCGGGAACTCCGTGATAGCGTAGGGTACTGACTCCTTGAATGATTTGTTTCACAGAAATACTTGAGATGCGGACTGCGTATTCCCCTGGTTCTTGCTCCAATGGTACAAGGACGCTGATTCTCTCCCCTAGATTTACGTGAATAGCCTGGGACTTTTCAGCTCCAACCGTCACCTCGATCGTCAGACCTTCTTACCTGAACTTTCTTTGGGTAGACAAAGTCACCGTCAGCGGCTACCACATACATGTCGTGTTCGTCAATTGAGACTCGCAACTCATGATGGGCTCCTGAATGGATGAAGTTTAGCCAAAGATACTTCTGTCCTTCATTCGCTTGAATCACTTCAAAATCTGTAAAAGTGTCCTTGCATGTTCGCTTATTCATGAATTCTGCACCTATTGTAGGTGACAAACATCCCATTTGATCACGCTCTCCATTTTCATTGTGAGACGCGATAGTTTTTGGATCCAAGCATGTCGTTCTGCCTTTACCGTTGGTGACTATGGAAGCTGCACACTGCGGGGTTGCACCTGTATCACGGAACATCAAGGCCAAGATGTCCATTCCTTCGTAGTTCCAATCCGATAACATCAAGTGGCGAGCATCGTCTTCAGCGGCACGCATTGCGTTCAGATCTCCTTTGTCGAATGCAATCAGCTCGTACGGCCTCGGACGCCACTGAGCTGGCCGGATCCAGATTGGTCCCCGTTGTCCCTATGTATGTAAGTACTGATTCAGACTTGATCGGAGTTAACATACATCAGCAAATGCAGGTCCAAAATGACCATGATAGAAGTAGCTTCCAGTTTGGTTGGCAAATGTAAATTCATAGGTGTAAGAGTCCCGAGGTTCAATTGGCCATTGCGTAACGCCAGGCACTCCATCATTCCAGAAATGATCGGCTTGGAATACCCCATGCCTGTAAGACGGATGAGTCGATCAATCTTGAGGGACAAATGTGTTACTTTACCAGTGCATAGTTGTTTCAGTGAGCATTTTATTCTCAACTCTGACTCTTATCAGGTCACCCTCGTCGCCTTCAATCAAAGGGCCCGGGCTATCGCCATTAACTGTCAGGTACGGTCTTCCATTGCCGTCTTGCTACGTTTAGTGATCCCGCGGCCGGAGCAATGATAAATTAGGTACAATGCGTACCTTTGGACATGTATGTCGCCTGCAGAGTGAGATTATACTCTCGCAGCTGACCTGCGGTTGCAACGAGGGCAGAACCCAGTATTGCGAGTGGTACTGCCAGCTTCATACTGTAAAGATCGAACTTCCCGCGAATACGATAGGTAGAGAGACGAAACTTCGTAGCTTCCTTAGTTCCTGTAGTTCGAATTCCACAACGAAGATGTAAAAAAAAGAGTAGCCACGGTTGTGAGCAGGAATGTCGTGAACCATAAAGAAGGTGAATGACTGTTTACGTGTTGAAGAAACCCTCATCAAGAGCAAGCGGTAATACTATTAGCGGTGTGTCCAAGAAAGGCTCGAGTCTTTCTCAAAGTTTGAACCATACAGGGGAGTGCCAATCTTGTCGACGACGTGATAAGGCGTGCGGATGTCTACAGCAACTTCTTGCGGTAAATAGTTTCACCATATTCGTCATCTTCGATTTTGGGAGTCGCATCAAGAGCAAAGATGCAGAGATGCCGACGCAAGCGCGAACAATTGGCAGGGATATCGGACTAAGCCGAGCCGCTAGAGCACGTAGAGAACGAGTTTGAAACAGAAATCGGCGACCATGAACTTTTTCTTGTGATTGTATTCAGCACTGACGAAGAAGAGGATGAAGAAGTAGTCCAGCCGAATCACGTAGCAACGGCATGTTCCGTTCTACCTCCCTTGCAATATTGTGAGCCCGAGCCATGGGTGCAGTATTCCGTACCTTAGTGTCGGTTCATATTTTGTCGGTAGCAGTTAGATCGATCCACAAAGCTCCTTCTAAATAATCCAGGGTAAGCTTGTCATGCACAGGGAATTTGTACCCAGGGTGCTCCCCTTCCAAGTTGCTCTAAAGAATTCTCGATAGACCCGCAGATGCCCAAACCTTAGTGGAACCGTGCCAGTGTGATCAAGATGCTTTGCCGAGAGGATAAGAAATAGCATATGATCAATATTTTGGATTAGAGAGTTTATCGGCAGATGTTGTCGGCTGTAGAACCTTTGCGAGAACGCCATATATGCAGTGCAACGGCTTTCCACGACTAACCCATACAGTTTCCCAGGCTTCAATTCATATCTACAGGAGATAATTGTAAAATGCCGGATTTTAAAGAACCAGTCGTTCGATTTGATGATCAAATCCAACTTCCAGCACCCAAGCGGTCCAGATTCGTCTCCGTCGTGTTGAAGGCTACTGGAGTTCTGGTATTGCTGTTGTTCAGTGCCAAAATCTTATATCAGTCACTGGTACAGAGAAGAACTGTCACACATGATGAAGTATGCCATAAACACTTCGACTCTGAGATGTTGTCTCAGCATACGGCACTACCACAACACACACCTCAGACCGTCGATTACCAGCTGAATTTATCTCAAGCCTGGAGAAATCCTGGCAAGCACCAAGGGCATCATTTCGAAGATTTTTTGCTAACTTTGAATAGATGGGGGCCATTGGAGACCATTGTTTGTTGGTAATAACGAATCGCCGTTTTCCACAATCAATGTTAATGAAGGAGATCTCCTCCGGATTAACATCCACAATGATTTCGGCCTTCCCACGACTATCCACTGGTAAGGCCAACCGAGTTGTAAATGAACAAGTCTCACGATCATCATAGGGTTGGTGTTCGACACAAGAATTCCGCAACTTGGAACGATGGTTCGTCAGGAGTCACCCAATATCCAATCTTTCCACGGGCGAACTGGACCAGCGTGTTCAACACTTCGGACGATTGGGGCCTGAAATGGTTCCTTGACCATACGTCGACACCTAGTGTGGATGGTATGTACGGGACCGTATGGATTCGCCCAAGCTCGCAAAGACCAAGGCCCTATCATATGATAAGTGAGAACCCCTTGGAAATTCAGGACATGATGGAGGCAGAGGAATCACCAGCACACCTCAGCGTGTACAACTATCAGCATAAGCCAATGGACTGGCTCCTTGCACAACTCCAAGGGGAAGGCTACGACCCCTATTGTTTCAATTCTGCCCTTGTGAACGGTATGTTGTAAAATCCAATAGAGGGTTTCGCAGCTCACGACTCGAAGGAAAGGGAAGGGTTCACTGTAAACCCGAATGGTTGGAAGAAATCGACGGCCAACCTGTCGATGCAAATGGCTGCGTTAAGCAACCCTCAGGAGCCGTTGCATACCCTGATTGTACGCCTTCGGATGGAGATTATGAGGCAAGTATGCTTCACCTGGATTTCAGAAGCTTTGACTAAAAGTTTGCAAGGTCGTTGAAACTTACAATCGCCGTTGGATATTATTGAACTTTGTGAATCCTGGTCTCGAGCATCCGTGGAGAATCAGTATTGATAATCATGAAATGTGGGTAGTCGCTAATGATGGCGGATTTGTCAAGCCACAAAAGGTGCAAGTCCTTACATTAACCAATGCGGAGCGCCTCACTGTGCTGGTCAAACTTGACCAAAATCCTGGAGATTATGCCATAAGAATGCATGCACTGAGTAGGCTCCAGTTCATTCAGACCTATGCCATCCTTCGATATCCAGTAAGTCTGGGTTTTCATGGAGATCAGGATTGTGGCTAATAGATATAGCATCGGCAATTTGGTAGGCTGCTTGGAGAGCCAATGCCACGTCCATCGGATCAGGATTCAGTCATAGAAATCGATGGCTCGATTAAGGATGGAGCTGTCTTACTCGATAAATCCGAGCTCCATCCTTATCCAGACATTGAGCCTCCGAAGAACGCGGACATAACGCTTCGATTCCGAGCGACAGGAGCACCAGATCCATACAATCCGTACATCACGAATTGCTCTCTAAATGGGACTCCGTGGCAAGTATTCAGGGGTTTGATGGCCCCCTTGGCTTTTGATCCACACCAAAACTTTCCAGAGCCAAGCCCAGTGGTTACAGGTCTTCCGCTTGGCAGTGTGGTTGACGTTATCGTCGAGAATGATTTACCAGTCACAATTCCAATGTACAAGCACAACGACCCGACATTTCGCCTGGGTAGCGGGGAAACCAAATTTGATTGGAAAGATGTTGCAGATGTCCAGGAACAGGATCCCAAGCTCATCAATCTTGACAATCCGCCCCGAGGTTACCTTCATGAACTTCCAGCTGGAGGTTGGCTAGCGTTAAGGTGGAAGATAACCCAACCAGCTGCAACAATGTTTCACGTTTTCAGAGTTAGATATTTCGTTTTGGGAATGCAAGTAGCGTTATTCGAGGGAGACGACCATTGGCCAGAAGTCCCTAAATACGTCAAAGACCAACCGCACGTTGACTTTGAAGTTCCGAAACATATGGGTATTTTTGACTGAAGCCTCGAAGTTGATCTCATCAAAAATTCGAAAACTGGGAAATCCTGAGCTTATCTTGTCATGGCGACGGCGTACATTTAGCTCTGGCGGTGGCTGGGTAGTGTGAAGACAAAGCGGAAGAGCCGCAGGCCATCTTCTCTACCACTCCCTTCTTTGTCTTAGATAGTCGCTTGCAATGGAAGGTTGTTTTGGTACCTTAGTACAGTAGACACGCGGAGAGAGGAGAAAAGGGGACGACTGGGTCATAGCTGAACTAAACCGTTTTTGGTTAATGTCGAGAGTGACCGTGCACCAGTGACTTGGACGAATATCGCGCCCTTCTCATGGCAAGATCGTGATTTCAACGACTTACCAGTCCCGCTTTTTCGCATGCCATTTCGGACCCGATTTTTTAGATCAACTGGTCTAGCCCAAAAAGTGAGATGCTACGGTTCAACAGGAGTCGACTCTTTCGTCCGACTTTCTGATGACTCTGTCGGGACGTTTCGCAAGCTTGCATTTGATGCAGCCGTACCCGCCATCCTACGGAAAGGGTCTCACAACACCCTACCCGCCATAAACAAATGGTTCGAGACTGACCCGCATGATCCAGAGTTATGGCGGCTGAAGACGTCATATTTGTCTCAATTTGCCAAGACTACTGTGCCAATAGAATATACACAATGTCGAAAGACAGCATTTGGAAGCGAAACGACTTTTGACCGATTTGACGCATCACTTGGCGATTTCATTCATTGGAGTAATTTACAAGCAGACGAGAATCTCAACGAGGGAGAGCGAAATTTGTGCTCTACACGTGTGTACCTCGCCCAAGCATCACTATCCGATCTTCCGCAGATGATGAAAGATGATCTTCCGGTTCCGAACGTTGTCAAGTCTAGTGGTCGAGGCGATGTGTATGACTCAAATATCTGGATGGGGATATCCCCGACAAATACCCCGCTGCACAAAGATCCGAACCCAAATCTATTCGTTCAGCTCGCTGGGCGCAAAGTTGTTCGTTTGTATGAGCCGGATTTAGGCCTCGAAATGTTCAGAGCTGCTCAAATGCGAGTTCACGGTAACGCTTCTGCAGCTTTTCGAGGCGCAGAAATGATGCAAGGGGCTGAGAAGGAAGCATTGGAAGAAATCGTTTGGGGTCAGAACGTCCATTGCCAGCTAGAGGCGCACCTGGAATCTGGCGATGCTATTTTTATTCCAAAAGGATGGTGGCATAGTATCAAGGGTATTGGCAAAGGCATCACAGCATCGGTAAGCTCCAAAAAAAGGCTATCACGTTGCACCAGTGCTGATGTTGTCATAGGTAAATTGGTGGTTTCGATAGCCGGATGCGAATTTCATGTTGATTGAAATAGATGTCGTATTCCCTTCCAATGAATGGCAAGCCCCAATGAACATCCCTTGATTGTCTGCGTAATCAACCATGAATTCGAGCTATCCATGGCTTCAGAGATGAGCTATACACTCAATCTCAACGTCCGTACCCAGAGGCAGCTCTTTGACAGCAACGCAAGTCCGAGCCTATTTGGCAAAGAATTAATTTCAATCATTACGCCATACAATATTACGTACGGGAAGAGGTTCTTCAAAGAATTCTGAATAGCCATCGTTCATTGCCTTGAAATTAGCCATGGTCGTGATATAGACATTCACCTTCACGGCATTCTTCAGGCTCGAACCAGCGGCCTCAAGTACAGCAGATAGATTTCGAAGTGCTTGGGCCTGTTTCTCTTGTAAGCGGGGCCTGACGTGTTACCGCAAGAATACTACCGTTCTATCGGTCACAGTACCACTGATGATTTCTTTGGTTGAGGGATTCATCCCAACGTTTCCCGAGCAGTAGACCATGCCGTTATGAATAATAGCCTGTGAAAATGGGAACTGCGGTGGACGTAGAGCCGGGGCTTTATCTGTAAAAACGGCTTTCCTTTGGTTCGACATGATGGGTTTTAACACGGTATTTCGAGAATGAAGGGTTGAAAAGCAGCGACTGCGAAGATACATTGCCTTGTATTGGCGATAGGGCGTGAACGAAAGAGGAGAAGCGGAGTAATTAAGGAGCTCCTCGATGACTCACCTAGACTAAATAATAGCTCGCGTAAGATAATTAATCACGAGACGCATGAATCAAAACACCCTCTTCGACCCATCTTTCTTCTGAGAAGTTCTCATGGAACACTCATCATTGCTCACGATTTCTCAGAGTGATTTCATGACAGCAGACTTGAGTCCAGGTTGTGGCTGATGGGTTTGGGAAAGGAATGGGGGAAGGCGACGGACGTTTCGGATGATTAGCCAATCAGCGGCAACTTCGCTCCTGACCAACAACAATAGGCAACACATGAATAGACTCACAACTTACTCCATGCGACAACAATACTAAGAACCCAAGCTTCCAAATTGGCACACTACTGCTGACGATAGTATTATGCGATCATGTCATGCAAGGTGTTCAGGGACGGCGTCCACCGGTCGCCAAGACGATGATGCCGTGCTTGCGATGCGCAACGCTGCTTCCTATTGAGAACCGTTCTTGGTAAGTGTCAGCGACAATAGCAATGTCGGTCACCCACAATAAGGCCCCATCCGCGCTGTGGCAGACGAAATTCCCATTGACGTAGGTTTTGGGGTGACTTTAGCGTTTCCCATTTATGTAAGGTAGGCTTCCTTCATCGTTTTCCTATTCACACTCAGAGCGCCTCCTTCGTATTGTGACTGTACCACCCTGTGACCAGTCATACTCATACTCAGCGTCAAGCTTCGCCTTCCCACACTATAAAATATAACTTTTTCTCCTCGAAGTCTAGCTTCACTTTTTTCTATCCACATTTCCTACAACTACTCGACAAGCAAAGCCCTTTCTGCCTCTGATAGAAGGGCTCGCCTTGAAACACAATATCCACCCACACCACATAACGCCCTTTCTCACACTGAAAGCGTGCAACTTAAAACCCACCAACCCCACCATCACACCCTTGGCCTTTCTCCTCCCAATAGAAAGCGCAATGTCCCCCACCGCCCCTGACCCCCTCTCACAAGCCCGCCTCAAAGAACTCATCGACGCTCTCCTCCGCAACCCCAACCTCCCCCAACTCATCGCATCCGTCTCCACCACCGCCGCACCCCTGGAACCCGAAACCTTCCCGCCACCCTATCCTTTCGCCGAAATCGATTCTCTGTCCGATGACGACGAGGACTTCCCCACACCAGTACCAGCACCAGCCCCGACAACAACGCTCAACATCGATGCATCAACACACATCATCGGCTCGCGCAACGGCATCACCACGCCCTCGCCGGCAGCGCTAGCCGCGACAGTGCTGGCGGCGCTGAGGCAGGTGGGCACGAGCGGCGGTGGTGCCGGGGCTGGCATCGGGAGTGGCCAGAATTTCGCGCTGAGGATCGACTGCGGTGTGCATGTTCGGGGCGATGGCAATCTGATTGGGGCGTGGAAGACGGCGCAGCAGCAGGGGCAGCAATCCGCCCAGCAGCAGCAGCAGGTGAAGAAGGAGGGGGAGGGGATGGAGGGTGCAAGGGGGAGGAAGCGAGGGTTGGAGGAAGAGGGGGGTCAGGGAGGCCCCCAGGTGAAGGTTCCGAAGAGGGAGGACTGAAGCCTCCTGGGGAGGACCCTAGATTGTTTAAAGTAAGTGAAAATTGTAACTAACTCTGCTGGGAAATAACTTCTAACATTTTCTCTATTAGTATTGCTGTGGGTCGCCCTATAATATGTGCGGTAAATTATTTCTCATGGTCGCGGGTGACATATTTTATTGCACCCGCTGGCAGGAGTAGGCATTTAGGATTGATTGGACGAAGTATGCCAACTGTAATTAGGAGGGAAATGGAGAGGCTGAGATGGTCATCATTGCTTGGCTGCTCTCTGGGATAGGAAAGGAACGTTTTCAATATTTTAGGAGCTTTTGAGTAACAAATCTCCCTTCAAGGTTGTCATATTTTTGCTGTGGCGACACGAACTCAAAGCATTCTTGTAGCAATAGTGGATGTGCTGAATGCATGTCAATTATATTAACATTACGGATCGAGGGCGTGTTTGACTGCACATACGTATGGTGATACAATCCGACCGAAGATTCCCCCTCCAAGCGCTACTAAACGCATCATTTTGTTGCAGAATCTATCGTGCATTCTACCTCCCAAAAGAAACTGATAAGCCTTGAAGCATGCTATTTCACCCGCCTCGAAGTGTGAGAAGGACTCCTTCTTGCTCCCAGCGTTCCGATATCTGCATCCCGTAGAAACTCCTCGTCGCCGAAAGGACACCGACACTACCTCTGCCTCGGTTCAGATAAATTTTGAATTGTTCCACCCGCACCTGGTTATCGAACTCCATATGGTCGTTCACCAACGAATAAATCTTTTGACCATGGCGGAAGCTTCTTATCGCGTTCGTATAATAAACCACAGTTATTGCACAAGGTCTACCAGAGTCAGCCTTATTGTGTAACAGCAACGAACATTGAAAACTCACCCTTGGTCCGTGTGGTCCATCTCGCACTGCCCACACAGCAGAGCCCCATACCATGCAATGAGAACACCGCCAGGTAGGTCGCTCGCTAAAGAAATCGTCAGCATCCAACGCCTCTCATCTCCTATTCAGAAGACTCACTAATCCGACAACCCTCCTCCTCCACCATACCCTGCCGTCGCGTCCGGTGTCTCCCTCTCCACGGGGCTCAAACTCCTAAACCTCCTCTTCTTCTTACTCCGCTCGCCCCTCCCCATCGGCTGATCCTGCGCCTCCGCATTGCCAAAATAATCCGTCTGACCCTGTCCTCCCTGCCCACCCTGGCCGCCACCCTGCGGCACCCCACCCGCCATATTCGCGGTACTCGAAAAGCGCGCCGTCTCCCTGCGCAGCCGGCGGATCTGCCGCTCGCGGTCGCCCTCGCGCTTCTCAATCTCCTCCTTGGACAGCAGCTCGACCTTGGGCTCCCACTCGTCCGCCAGGTGCTCCGGGTCGTAGCGCCAGCCGGCCTCGGCGCCTTCCGCGGCGTCGTTGTCGATCTCGCCGTAGCCGACGCTGACGAGCCCGCCGTTCTCGCACGCCTCCTTCTTCAGCCGCAGCACCGCCTCGTAGATGGCGTGCGTCATGGCGGGTACCCATTCGCCGGACAGGCCAATGTCGGCGCAGGTTTGCTTGGCGAAGAGCTCGGCGAAGCCTGGGGGGTGGAGGAGCGACCATTCGAATTTGTCGGTGTAGAGGCGGTTCATGAGGTTGATGCTGAGGTTGATGATGCAGCGGTAGGTGTCGTCGGGATTCAATAGATCTTCAGACGGGATGGGTTTGGCGGAGGCGGTGATGCCGTTGGGTGCGGGACTGGCGGCTTGTGGTGTTGCTAATGCGCTTGTTGCAGGGACGAGGAAGCCGTTTGTAGGAGCGGGAGTGGAAGATTGATCTCGCGATAAAGCGGGTCGGACAGGCTGGACTGCATTTGACGTGATGGGGTTGCTAGTATTTATTGAGTGAAACAATGGATGAAGGGCTACTCCAGCATATTCTTCTAATTGGGTTCGTATTTGAGTTGCAATCTGTGTGACCATTGCAGGCTTTCTTTCTGCTGGAAAGTCCAGCTCGTCGACAAAGACTTTTGCAAATTGATCGGGGGTAATGAGTGCTTCATGTAAATTCCATAGAAATGTATCTTTTAATCGATATGCTGGAGTTGCTTCTGGCTGTTTATATGCGGGTAGATTTTCGTCAATGCCGAAATCGCGTGCATTTTGTGGAGTTGGTAGTGGAGCTTCAGGTCGAAAGGAAGCAATATCAAGATCGATACGGATGGGGATTAGGGTTAGTGGAAGGGCAGATTGTACTTGGAGCTGTTTTTCAGTGCTACCACCTCTCTGGTTAGCCGACAAACTTCAATAAAAATATTCATGGGCCACGAACAGTCCTCGCTTTGGTTTGCCCATCCAATCCCGCCATATGCCTTGGACTTCAACGGGTACAGTCAACTCTTTCCCTGGTTGCGCTCCTGGACCAGCTTTCTCAGCAGCAGGATCTTCCTTTTGGCGACTGCGCAGGCCAGTGAATCGCCGCGGGCCTTCACTATCATCTTGATCGTCATCCTCAAAGTCTTCCGCGTAATTTATGGCAGTAGTGCCACGCTTGGTTGTGCGTCCGACAGGTATCTGAGTAGTTTGAGGAAAGACGGGAGCGAGCAAGGAATTCCCGTATGCGCGTAAACGTGGAGCGTAGCTAGAGATGAAGGCCTGGGGTTGGCTCGAACGCGGGGCAACAACTGCTGCCATAACACTTGAAAGTCGGGGAGCTCCTGCACTGAGACAAGATCATTCTCTCCCAATGCAAACAGCGAGGGGTTGTTGGCATGAACTTGGTAGTTTCTGTGTTTCTCTACGCGCGACCCCAGCTATCCCGACTCCCTGTCGGTCCCACAATTCACCGAGCGCTGCCAGCCAATCATGGCTAAATGCCTCGCAACCGCCCATTCAACCCTCTACACGCCTCCCCCTTTGCCAACCAAGTACACCATTCTCTTGGCCATGACTTCCTCCTCACATCCATGTGTGAAACATGGCCTACCCCACATAGAGCATCTTTGACCCGACTACAAAGAATCCATTGTTTCAAAACGTGAATGGAGCGAATGCCAACCTTGCTTTCTTTATGCTTGTGGTGTCAGGAGACACAATAGAGCGCCTACACAATGGCCTACACTTCTCGCATATCCTTGACTCACAAATTAGTTACGCTGTGTTATGCCAAAGATCATCGTGAGGCACAGCCCACGGTTGGTACATATATACCTTTGCCATCATTTCCTAACTTTTCCTTTCCACATCCACTTTCTTTTCACAATCAACAACATTCCTTTGTACAACCTTCATTTCTTGCATCAAGCACTACTTGCATAGCAGGACTTGCAAATTTTCAAAAGAACCACCATCACTTTCAACATGTCCGGTCTTGCAACTGTTCTAGCCGTCCTTGGCTTCACTGCAGTAACTAACGCTCATTTGAAACTCAACACGCCTGTCCCTTATGACAAGAATACCATCACTACCAGCCCCTTGACTGAGGGCCAATTTCCTTGCCAGGTGCACACCTATGCAATCGCGTCCATGAACAACATGCCCGCTGGGGCTCCTCAAACACTCAGTCTCGACGGTGACGCTGTCCACGGCGGTGGCTCATGTCAACTCGCCGTCTCACTCGATGAGAAGCCCACCGCATCAAGTACATTCAAAGTGATCAAATCCTTCATTGGCGGTTGTCCCGTCACCTCTGGCCAATCCTCTCCAGACCACTTCAACTACAGCATCCCCGAGGGCTTCCCCAACGGCCAAGCCACGCTCTCGTGGACCTGGAACTCTCTCGAAGCCGGTCAAGACGAACTCTACATGAACTGCGCACCCATCATGGTCACCGGCGGCAGCAGCGACAAGACCGTCTACGACGCCCTGCCCGATCTCTCCAAAGTCAATATTCCAGGCGTCGACTGCAAGCAAGTCGTCAATACCAATCCAGACTATGTCAACCCAGGCCCAGACGCTGAGACGTTGACTCAAAAGAGCTTGGCTGCTCCTACTGGCGCCGCTTGTGAGAAAAAGACTGAAGCTGCCGGTGCTCCTTCTGCCAGCGCTACCTCGGGCGGGTCGAGTTCTGCTCCGGCTTCGTCATCGGCTGCTGCGACAACTAGTGCCGCTGCTGCTCCTTCGGCCTCTGCCTCGGGTACCTCGACGACATTCGCCACTTCCTTCCTCACCGTCACAAGCGGCTCGTTCGCTCCCACTGGCGCCTCCAATGGTTCTTCTGGCAGCTCGTCAGGCTCCGGCTCTGGCAGCTCCTCCGGCTCAGGCTCAGGCTCGGGCTCAGGTTCCATGGGTGGCGGCTATGGTAGTGGTTCTTCAGGATCGTCTGGCAGCTCAGGCAGCTCGGGCTCCGGCTCTAGCAATTCAACTGACAGCACTGGAGGATCCAGCTGCAGCACAAACGGCGCTGTTGTGTGCAACGGATCAAGCCAGTTTGGCCTTTGCAATAATGGCAATGTTGTCTTCCAAGCTGTCGCTGCAGGCACTACTTGCAGCAACGGCCAGATCACACGAAAGCTCTGAGTGATACGCGAAGTGATGGGCTCTGGTAGAGTGTGAGGTAGTGGTGACATGCATTTTCTTTCTTGTGCATCATTTTGACCGTCAGGACTTGGTCCTGATATCTCGCTAGTCGAGATCATTTTGGGGGCGTTTAGGTGTTTACAGATGATGAGGGAATTTGATTACTTACGGCCTCTGCATGACGTGTGGATTTCATAGAAAGACAACGTAGAAAATGAACACATGACTGAACAAATTATCCATTCTTTTTGAACCTGTGATTGTTTTTATGTCCTCAAATGTTAAAGGTGTCATGGCCTTCATCCCTAAAAACTGTCCACTACAGTTGCATTTCCGATTACTTGAGTCTGTGGCATGCCGACCATTCCGTTTGTGTAAGAGGCACCATTTTGCTTTAACGCAGATCGAACGATCAGACATGTGTGTACAATAAAAGGGACTTTTCCAAGGCCGGCGGAACCGCAAACATTAGTTTGTAAGATCACGCAGCCAGCCATGCCACTCACCATAGACCCAAATCCCCAAGAACTTTCCCCATCTTATGGCCCAGCAATGGAGAAAGCATGGTAAAGAGACACAATCCTCGTCAAGTCGCACCAATCAGCAGACCCAACAAAAGATAGAAATGCACAATCCATGATACCAATTCCGCTATGCTCACGCAGCTAACTACATACATCCCCCATCCAGCACAGCCCGTATTTCTAAAGCACTCCACACAGCATCCGTCCACAAGCATAGACTTACTCATCCCCCACCGCCTGGCCAAAGAGCCCTCCTCCCAAGGCCCCCTTCTCATCCCACTACCGCTCACACCTAGCCCTCCAACACGGGAAACAAACTCGCCTCCTTCCACCTCCCCCTCGCAGCATCGACATACCCCTTCTTGACATCCTTCCCACTCCCCCACGCATCCAACAACAACAGCCCCTCGACCGCCTCCTCCAACGACACCCGCTCCAGCTCCAGCGTCGCCAACAGCCTCTTCTCGTTCTCCGCCTGCGACGCCGGGTCCAGCATCTGCCGCGCCTTGACGTACGCGTGGATATGTCGCGGACTTTCGGGGTGGCGCGCCAGGAACGCGTCGTTGTGTGCCGCGAGCGCCGTGGGTGCGGGCAGGAGGTCATGTGCGGTTTGTGCGATGATAGATGGGAGGGGTGCTGGGAGGGGGGATGGCAGGGTGGAGACTGGCGGTTGGGGGTTAGTGGGGAGGGTTTGGATTAGAGGGGGGGGGGTGGGGACTTACGGGTGTGTTGGAAGCGGATGGATTGTTCGTGGAGGGTGGGGTTGGAGGGGTCGATGGCGGAGGTGGCGAGGAGGCATTTCAATGCGAGGAGGTATTTTTCTGGAGAGTAGGGGGGTTAGTGTGGGTGAGTTGGGGGTTGGGGAAGGGTGACTTGCTTCGTCGAATGAAGACTTCAAAGCCAATGTTTTGTCCTTCTATGTTTTTGGGGCTCATTTCGAGCAAAGGTGCCAGGTATTTCATGGCCTCCTCAAGCGGTTCCTTTGTTTCTAGGAGTTTGATACCACTGGGATCGGGATCCTCCTTCTTTGGCTCTCCATCACCGCCTGTACCTGGCTTTTTTGTGGCACTCTTTTTCTCTGCTTCCTTTGCTTCGGCATCCTTCTTTTCTTGCTCCTTTCTAGCTTTCTTTAGCGCCTTCTTCCTTTCATTTGCATCCATCCCTTCAAGATTCGCCGTCCCGTTCACCAACGATTCTTGAGCAAGTGCAGGTCTGTCATGCAAGAGGAGATAGGTTCGTATAGCAGAAAGAGCAGCCCTGGTGTAGAACGGATGCTCCCTTAATCGATCCTCCCATCGAAACATGTCAATGTATGCTCGGATCTGGCCCTTACGTAATGAAAAACTATGAAAATCGAATTGATCTTCGTACCAGGTTTCGAATATATCGTACAGAGCTTTGAAGCGCTTCAGCGCCAGTCCAAGTCTCCGTTGCCGAAAATACGACTCGCCATCTTCGGTCAGGTACCATATACATTGCATGTCATGTAGATCACCCAATGCGCCACCAACAGTCTCGTTCCTTGTGAACTTACTCATGGTAGCGATCGCGTTATCATTCTCATCATTGCGCAACTGATATTTGGCACATTTTGTATTCATATAACGATCTCTTTCATCCAATGTTCGAGCATGGTTCATGGTTTGAGCGGCTTTCTCAAAGTTCCCATAGTGCTTCCATATGCGAGCTTTGGTCATGTTGTAGTACACTGCGGATGGATCCAAGTCAATGGCCTTGTCAATATACTCGAGTGCCTTGGCAAGATTACGACTCATGTGGTAATCGTAATGTTGTGCAAGAAAGTAATAGACCGAGGGTTGAAAGTTTTTCAATGTGTCCCCATTAGTTGGCTTTTCAATACTACCATTCATTTGTTTTTCCGATGCGTATCCCTCCACAAGGTCTTGAATTACCCGTTTCTTCTCCGGATCTTTGTACAAAGCTTTGATGTTGGGAAAGGTAGAGGGCACACCTTTGGTAAGCATTCTTCGTAAATATCGATCCGCAACTTTGTGGAAATCATCTCCTAAAACACGTAAGCACTGTTGCAGGAAACCTTGGAAGTGTTCCAACCTTCAAGAAAATCAAGTGGTATCCGTCGAGCAGCATCTATCCTCTCGCCTTGTTGAGCGTACGACTCATATAATTCGTACACTTTTTGCCTCGAGTCCTTGTCTGATCGATTGAGCCCCAGAGACCTCTCGAGACCTTGATAATAGGCTCTATACTCGTTGTTCCTTTCTAGTAGATCCCTGTAAGCCTGTGCCGCCTCATCCTTTTGGTCTAGTCGTAGCAGATAATCGGCTCGCATCTCCATGACTGCGGTGCGATCAAGGTTATTCTTCATTATGGCTTCTAGATGATCCAGGGCGCGTTGGATCTCTCCAGACTCGGCAATTATGGTGTTCTTGTAGAGCAAAGCCTCCGAATGTTCTATGTCAGACTTTGGTGGTGTCTGTTTCAACGTGTCCTCGTACGTTGTGAGTATTTTCTCCGCTTCTTGAAGATCGCCAGCCAAATGATAAGCCACAGCCAAAGCTGTCCAATTCATCCGTACTTGAGGTCGTTGCTGCAGCATGGTCTTTCTGCTCTGAATATAGCCCTGGAAATCTCGCATCTGTACTTGAAGTAGTGCCAAGTCCCTCTGTATCTGTACCGAATCCGGCTCTATCTTCAGCGCAAATTTATAAGCCTTGATAGCCTCTTCAAAATTCTTGATCGAGCGCCACAACAGCCCGTAGACATGCCAACACACGTGAGACTTCATATCATTTTTAAGGGCGAGTTTGGCCAATGTAAAAGCTTCGTCAACCTGACCTTGGGAATTCAGAATGAGGGCTTTCATAGCTTGCGTATCGCCATGATCAGGATGTTTGCGGAGGACTTGTTCAGCGGCTTTGAGACCTACTTGGAATTAGCATTCAAATGTCCCCTCAAGAATTGGAAATTGCAGCATGCCTTTTTTGTATTGCTTTGACTCGTAGCATTTTATGACCTGGCGAAAAAGGGAATGCTCCTTTGAGCTGAGGGTGGGTGGCATAGTGAATTGTACACGAGCTGTCGAGCGCACTCAGCTTGCTGGAACGACAAAATGACTATGGACGAAATTAGAGGAAGGAATTGGGGGTTGCCATAGTGGTCGAGGTTTTCCAAAGCTTAAAGTTTGGGGACAAGTAAAAGCGCAAGCTTTGAAACACAAAGGGCGTCGTTCTGTGCTGTAATGGTAGAAAAGTTGGTGGTCGGTGATGCACCGAATTCTCCCCACCGTCTCGTCATCTCATGCATGTCTTGTAATCTAGATCTTTGAGGTGGCATCATCCTACGCACCGTGATAATCACAGAATATTTAATCATCTCGAGTTTTCTCTATAGTATCTTATTGCTACTATGCCACAATGCTCAGACTACATATTACCAACTACATATGGTGAGTCTATTGTACAAGCCAGGAGTCCCCCAAAGGCACCCGAGCTACAACTTGGGGAGCCCCTGCAGCTTCGCTATGTGCTCATCACTCATTGTTGTCTTCTCTCGCATCGATAATCTGGACCATTTCTCGGCTTCTTGTCTCTCACGCGTCTGCCATTCTTTGCCCACTTTTTGTGAGAACCACTCTGCGCAAACCCGTGCTGTCCCGTTCACGTGTTCCATTGGAATGAGATGTCCGATGTTTTCGAACACGACTTCTTTTACGTTGCCTTTCTCGACCCCGCCGTTCCCGCCTATTCCAGTGCCTGTATTTGCCAGCTTATCAGCTCGAAGCTGCGGAGCTGAAAGTGCCGACTCCGAGCCAAAGACGTACAAGACGGGTGGACGTATGTGAGGTAGCTGATGAAAAGTCAAATGTGGCTCTGCTCGGTAGAACAGTGAGTTGGGATTTGTCGCTAGAGGCATGTCCGAATATTCTCTTGCCGGCTCCCAACTTGGTCGCAAGAATGTGAAGACTTCATTATGGCGCGTTGTTGTGAGTGTGACTGCTTTCTCATCTGATTCGGATGTTCCTGATGTTGGAGGTGCTGCGTCTTTCCCAGAATTCGTCGACTTTGATTGGTTTGGATATAAAGCCGTTGGTAATTCGCGGAGGCCAAATCGAACCCAACGGTCCAGTACACGAGGATCCCATCTCGAATAGAATTTGCTTTTCTTGAAAGCTGCTGCTGCTGCAGAACGTGAAGGCCAGTGATCTCTTCGCCGTGTGGATGCCTGGGCTGGCTCCAAATTACCACGTGCTGACACGAAGCGTTGAATGACCGGATCAATCAAAATCAGACTCTCCATTAGACGAGGGTGCATCAATGACAGGTTCACAACATTATTTCCGCCCATACTATGACCAATGCCAACGATAGGACGAGGCATCTCAGAACGGAAATGGTTGACCATATGAAGCATGTCTCTGGGATGATCATACCAGGAAGCTGAACCACGTTAGGAGACTGAACAAATGAGGTCGAGTTTGATCGTTTCTTACGGTCGTTTCCTAATAGACCCTCATTAATGACACCGCTCTCTCCCTGAAACGAAAAGTCTGCAATCCAAATATTTCGAATTTGAACATTGTATTGTTTTGACTGTACCAGCAACTCATCCCATAGCGGCTCGTAGAGTTCCTAGAAGAAGATCAATCTACTAATCACGGAAAGCAAACGTCGGTTCTGACCTTTGGAAAGCCATTAGCATGAGCTGCGAGTATGGTGATGCTCCCTGGAGAAGTTTCGAGGTTTTCCAAAGGCGTATACTGCTTGATAGCAATTTTGATGACATCCTCCTGATTGTTGGCTGTAGAATGTGGATAATGTCGAATATGTTGGCCCGGAAGAACATGCTCTCGGATCCGAAAGTTCTGGCTTGTCATGGTTGCAAATGATGAATATCCAAAATAGACAGAAAAGGTGCAGCAGGAGAAACGGTTGTCAACGTAGGCAGTGACTTAGTTCACCTGATACAACCAAAGCCCACCAAGTTGGAGTTGTGGTCAACATTCGACGCGAACCTGTTCAACCGGCGACAGAATTTATCCTAAAGCTCTGACATTGTCTGGCTTTTGGAAGGTCTGGCCCGTCATAAGATGAGCTGAAAATCATGAGCGTATATGCCTGTCATTATAACAGCTCTAGCGATTTCTTCCAATCGGTTCGGGCCGAGGTTTCTGTAGAGCTGAGACGAGGACACGAGGTTCGTGCGAGGTGGGGCAGGGAACTCCCACTAGATAGGGGCTGCAATAAGAAGCGTCTCTTGACCGTGAGACAGAGAACTCGCCACATACCTCTTAGGGAGACCCACAATAATAAACAACAGAAACTCGTCAGAGATTGTTTTCCAGTATATTATTCACGGCTTTTTACAGTTAGCGATTGCTGAATATGGGGATGGGGTCTTCCGTGCGAGACCTGCGGCGCCTTTTGGGTGCGAAAGTTTGTCAGCGCGAATTTGCCGAAATGATATTAAAACAACCACAGCCCGTCACAATAATCAAGTTCCGACAGTCTGAGCAGCTCATGAGAGAGCTGCTTGAACCAGCCTTTCACATAGTTATCAAAATCTTTTGAAGATGAGATGAGAGTCTGCTAATTGAGATTTGACGAAATCGTGACTCAGATCTGACTCAGCAGTTTCTAGCGGCTTGCTTATTATCTGTGGCTTGTCTATGGCTGAAAATGAAGCGAGACACAAAAATTACTTAGTCATATATTAATCAGCAGCTTTTTGTCTCATTTTCAAAAAATGTTGACAGTCGCATGATGGGCTAGCCCAGCAGCTATCTCATGAGCTGCTCAGATAGTCGAGATTCGTTCGTTGTGGCGTGTTATCCTCGGTGTGATTTCAGCAATCCGCGCTAACGTCCGATTCTGAGATCCCTGTCGAAATCACGGGAACGCGCGCCGCGACATCAACTTTATCCCGCTCTACACGCGACTTTCGTACTCAACTGCCACGACAATGGCAGAACACAATGATGGTGATGGCATCTTTGCCGCGGTGCGCTTTGCAATCATTGAAAGTGCAAGTTTGCATCAGCAATTGGCAACTACGGTACGTGTTATTGCGTTCGAAATAATCGCCGCAGACCTCGTGGGGAGGACCCCACACAACGTCAAATAACTTGAACGCATAAAAAATTTGTTCTACAATATATTCTCGTATTTTTTTGTTTCTTGTTGCCGGGGGTTTCCCTTTAAGCTAATCAGACCAGCTTATGAACCACCTTATGAACCATGGTGCCCAATATATACCTTTGGACAAGCAAGGCCGTCTGAACGATGTCAAACGCTGTACTCATATCATCTCCACCACTTCGGACTTTCCTGAATACAACACTGCGGTCGATAGTTACATCCCCGTGGTCAAGCCTGCATGGATAGATCATAGCCTGTCTAACAAAAGCCCAGTAAATACCAAAGGCTTCAATCCCGATCCTAAGTTATTCTTTTCAGATGTTGTCATTACATGCGCCGATATCCCCGAAGGCGACAAAGATGCCATTATCGGGGGAGTTTTGGCGATGGGAGGCAAATCTTCAGAGCCATTAACAGCACTTACGACGCATGTCGTGGCATTGACACTCGACAACATTCCATGCCAAGCCGTGATCAAAAAGTCTTTAAAATGCAAGATGCTTCTACCCCATTGGTTTGACGACTGTTTCAAGTTGGGTAGAAAAATTGACGAGAAGCCATATATTCTACCAGATCCGCCGATTTTGAATCCACATCAGTCCGTTCCTGGGGTTGTTGAGACAAAAAATCAAGATGCTTTCGTGCCCATGGCAGAGACTGGTTCGGATAGTTTATGGGATGGCGTTGTCATTCCATTATCGCCAAGTCCAGATCGTCGAGCTCTCAATTGTTTTAGTGGTCAAACTCTGAAGCTATCGCAAGATCTTGACATTGGGCCCCGTCTTCGCGGTATACTGGAAGGTTTAATTCGATCTGCGGACGGGACGGTTACAGGATCAATTGAGGATGCTGACATTTATGTGTGTCGATATCGGGACGGACCCGACTATATCACTGCGTCTCGCAAAAGGAAAACAGTTGGAACCTTGACGTGGCTCTACTATATGATCACATTCAATACCTGGACAGATCCGACGCGACAACTTCTCCATTATCCCATGCCACGTCATGGTATGGAAGGCTTTAAGGGACTGCGAATTACTGTTAGTAATTACACTGGCAATGCTAGAACCTATCTTCAAAACTTGATCAAGGCGAGTGGTGCTGAACTGACTCGAGCGCTGAGCCAAAGCAATACACACTTGATTACAGCACATGCTTCCTCGGAGAAATGCGAAGCAGCAAAAGAATGGAACGTGAATATTGTCAACCACCTTTGGCTTGAAGAAAGCTATGCCAAATGCGAGGTACAAAGTCTCACAAATCCTCGTTACGCGCATTTCTCCAAAAGCACGAATCTTGGGGAAGTGGTTGGCCAGACCGGGGTCGATCACGACATTCTGCAAAAGAGGTTCTTAGGATTATGTGGCCGCGAAGGCTCCGAGCAACCCCCATCTCTACGTCTTTCGCCTCTAGGCTTAGACACAGAAAAAGCTTCCGGTTTGATGGACGGCCGAGTTGAGGTTCTGGGGAGGTCCCCATTAGCAAAAAAGAAACAAAAGTCTCGCACTCTAATCCTTTCTGATCGTACATCGGTCGAAAAGGCAGATACTTCGCTCAAGCACCCTCCTGTCAGTAGTCGAGGTGCTAAGGAACGCGCAATGAACAAAATGCATGACATGGTACCCGACATCGCACTTTATGAAAAGGAGACGAAAAGGAAAGGCGGTGTCATTCACGGAGGACGGAGAACTAGCGATTTCGACACTACTGAGAAAGAAAACGAAAATAAGAAGGGAAGAAAACGAGCTCACAGTGAAATCGAAAATGAGAATGAGGTCACGCCGGATTCGTTCGAAAAGACAGATAACATAGATTACTATCAACCCAGTATTCGTCATCGCATGCTATTGACGGGTGCAAACGAATACACCGAGGATGAACATTTAAAGGTACTCAGCTGGGCTCTCCCGAAATGCATATTGGCTAACTTTCACGTAGAAACGCCTTCGAAGCGTGGGCATTGTCATTACAGACGATCCTGCGAAAGCCACCGTCCTTTGCGCGCCCAAAGTCATGCGCACTCGAAAGTTCGTCTCTGCCCTCGCCTGCGCTCCGCTTGTCGTCAAAACTTCCTTCCTCGACCACTGTATTGAAAACGGGTCACCCCCAGATGTAACCGACCATGCACTTGGGAATGATGCGGAGACTGTGGAGCGCTTTGGCATCAAAATCTCGGAGACGCTGGGGCGTGCCGCGACTAACAAACGACGCCTACTACGTGGTTGGACCATTTTCTGCACCGAAGGCGTCAAGGGTGGCTTTGATACATACAAAGAGATTGTGTCTATCAATGGTGGTGTGTGTATGCTGTGGAAAGGGCGCAGCAGTGTGAGGGTCACGAAGCGAGAGTCGCTGACTGGGGGTAGTCCCGGAGCGGGAAACGAGAATAAAGGTCGCGTGGATGAGGAAGATTATCTGTATTTGATAAGTGGAAAGAGCGAGGAAGAAATGAGTCTATGGGAGAAATTTTGCGAAATGGCAAAAAAGCATGATCTATATCCACGTATTGCGGAGCCGGACTGGTTATTGAAATGTGCAATGGCACAGCGTGTCGAGTGGGCCGATGAATTTAACCTCATTAAGAATAAATAATGAATGATGATTCTTTTAATGGAAATGCCTCTAATTCGCAGCAGGCCCTATTGGGAGACCCTCAACAAGATTCGACAAGAAGTTCTTAAAATTATTTCTCAATAAATTGTTGACAGATTATTTACAGTCCGTAATTGTTCAGAATGGTATGGGGGTCTCCCGATGAGGCCTGCGGCAAATTATAGCTTTCGCAGCCGCGGGTGACATTTCTTCACTGGCGTGCATGCGCTTTGCTGAATCATACCCTGCACTGTATCTCTTCAGCAGCATCTAGAAAAGTCATGCGCACCAAAGGATGCAATACCTCTTCGGGAGACCCTCAACAAGAGTAGACGGAAATATCTTGGAATTAATTTCTCAATAAGTTATTGATGGATTGTTTATACTTTACAATGATTTAAAGTAATCTGGGGTCCCCTCCAAGAGGTTTCGACGAATTATATTTCTTGCAGCGGCGGGGGAGATTTCTTATTGCAACCTTTGGCGGAGGGCTCATATGTCAATATCATCTCTTACAGCCATCAAGGTTGATGGAAAAATGGTTCATGACAAATGACAGGAGTGTTTATAGAGTTGATCTCTGATATAAATCCATGTAATACGTCGATAATAAGGCCTGACTAGCGTACAACATGTTAATCAAAGAGGCTTAATTAAGCTTGACCGTTATCTGTGCATGCACAATGTGCAAAACACATGCATCCGAAGCAGTGGAAAGTTTCCCCAGGTTCACTATCTAGCAGATAACGTCATTCCAAATCAGACTGCAAGCGTACCTACATTGATCTCTCATATCAATAGGAGCGAGATTAAGTTGAGAGCGGTGGTGTGAAGGAAATCCGGAGAATTTGACTGCGCATCATGCAGTCCAGCGGACAAAGTCTGATTGGTCAGAAATGGTCCTCACCGCTGATCAGCAAACAGCAAAAAT
Organism: Astrothelium macrocarpum; assembly: GCA_021030915.1. Lineage (NCBI taxonomy): Eukaryota > Fungi > Ascomycota > Dothideomycetes > Trypetheliales > Trypetheliaceae > Astrothelium > Astrothelium macrocarpum. The sequence goes on along the minus strand of JAGEMR010000140.1, from coordinate 32,523 downwards.
GGCACGATGGCTTGTCTTGAATCCAATCTTGACCACGTCGAGACTCGCCAGACCCGCTCGCTGGTCCTGGTAATTAAGGTAGCTACTTAAGCGAGTTATACCAAGGAACGTTGCCGATTGCGTTCTCCGGATCCTCAATAGCTTGTGCCAGACTACACTCAGAAAGAAAAAAAAAAAAGGTCGTCTGACGACACAATGGAAGTCGTACACTGAGACAAGTCTACTAGCAATCAATGAGACTTACCGCATTGAGCATCTGATTCGAAGGGGACAAGTCAGGCGAGGATAGCATGTGGTGGTGATGATGATGATGCTGATGATGCTGATCGATTTTGCAATGCGCAACCGCCTCGCAAGCCCCACAGCGATGCGTTGTCAACCACTCCATCCCGCGCGGCCGATCTCCAAGACCCTACCCAACTATTTCGAGCAGCAATTTAGACAGTCTCGCTCGCCTGCCGCCGAGTCGGCAGCGTCCCCTACTCCCTTTCCCCCCCAAGGGACCCTCCCCTAAGCGGGCTAAAGCCTTGCTGCTCCTGGGCTAGCGAGGCCAGTTGGTGCCTTTGACACGTAGCAGTCGGTCCTGCTGGCTGCTGCTGCTTCTAAAGCAGAGCAACCGGGGCTGCATGATGCAGTTCGTTATTCCGAACTCGCCCAAGTGCCCGGGTCCTTGGAGGCGCGCCCTCTCATGGGTGCCGGCAGCACGCGTCTGCACGATCAGTGAAGTGAGAGTGTTGTAACGTCGAATTGCTGTCTCTCTCTGCTTTGGAGCCGCTCATGCTGCTGCTGCTGGTCCTCTCGCCCTTTCCGCTCGAATCTCTTTCCTTTCCTCTCTTTTCTCCGTCTCCATGCTGGCCGTCCATTGCGTGACGGCGTGCGGGAGTGGGAAAAGATTCCTCCTGGCTCCGTCCGGTCCACCGGTCAAAATTGCTCAGTGTGCCGAACTTTGACGACGCGGATTGCTGGATCCTCGTACAACGCGGGCATCACCACCATCAGCGGGACGAAGCGTGAGTTTCTAGGGTTCCCACTTTCCAGCGCCAGACTGGTTTCAGCACTCCATCTCGGTGCAAGCGCATTGACCATTACTCTCTCACCGCCCCACGGTCGAGAAGAGACTTCAATATCTACCCTTTTTCGCCCTGGACTTTGCTGGCCCTCCGATCAGTTTTTGTTGTGCTGGCGATTGACGGATTCTGGCGTCGACCATGAGCTGGCTGTTGTTGTCCTTGCCCTTTACTCGTCCAGCCACCTCGCCATCGCCGCCCCGTAGACGACGTCGTTTAGTTCCCGTTCTTACACCTGCAGAATAATCATCTGCACCTCGCTATTGGTTCGGCTTCATCGTCAGCTTTCCACGGACAACGAATAAGACCTTACCTGCTCCTGGAACCCCCAAATCCCGGTCCTGGTCTTCAGGTACACACCGTTGAGTTGTTAGTGAGAGATCCAACATTTTGATTCACAACTAATAATCACCATAGATCTGTATCAATTTAGAAAAGTTTATAACGCGCATCATCTGCTGTCGAATGCCCCTCTGTATACTATCTGATCATATGATATCATATTGCCCCGGTGTACGATAATCTTGTTGAAGCACAACACATTGCGAATTGGACCTTTTTCAGAGCTGGAGCGTTCCATGAATATTGTTGAGAAGGTGTTGTCTTACCCAAGCTCGGACCTTGAATCGATTGCCTGAAACGACTGAAAGCCTTTGATTCTCTTGTCACTTCTCTAGCGGTATTGCAGCCGCCTGCTCGGAGATTGCCTACCAACCAGTGTTCAAGGGTATCAATTCGCAAGACCGATTCGAGGTCGGAACCTCATTAGCGCGGTTCCGAGTCAAGATCACGTACAAGTCACTTGTTTCTCTACGTGGATCGTTAAACTCAGACCAATAAGTGAAATTGATGATCCAATCTAGAAGGAGCGTCCGAATGACCAGCCTTCGCCTTTTGCACTTCACATCATCTCAATCAACACGTAGTTAGCATTGGCACCTGCGTCGAGCCCTTGTATTCTTTCGTTCAATATATCCATCCACGCCTCTCCCCATGATACTACGAATACAGCTGCTATGGTTGGACTTGGCATCTAGTGGAAGGCCGCCGTAAGCTTGTCGTGGTGCGTTGGAGAGATGGCCAGTAAGGAAACCAAATTGTTTCCCCATTGTTTTTTGACAAAGCTCACCAAGTGTAGCGAGCGATGTCGAGCAGAAGATTCTGGGCCGTTTGGCCAACATGACTGCATACACGAGTCCTTTCCTATCCCGAGCGCTTCACCAAATCCTCGGCTTATCTGTCATGCTGGCCAAGAAGGTTCGAAGGGCACGAAAATTGAGAAGGCTCGACCCATCGCGAGATACCAAATCTCTCCAATTATACCATCACATTCTATGGCTATCCCGCGAAGGATTGGCGATTGTTGAGCTGGACGTACTTCCGTACACTCAAAATGGCGAACAAGGTGCTGAATGTCGGGTTATGAGCTGCAAGCTGCGCGCTTCCTTTTATCACATCTTTTGCCTCTTCCACAACAATCCTCCTGTGTCGACTCTCAGCGTTCCCTCTCAGGTCACTCTGTCGTCAGAACCTCCAGGGAGTCCCCATCAAAAGAATGGTCAACGAAGGTCATCAAATGGCAAAAATGGATCGTCGCGCCATGGCAAGAAAGCTTCGTTACGTGACGCAATCCCATCACTCCAATCCGACATCTCATACATTACCAATCCTTATGCTCTCACAGGCGCAACTCCTCCACCTCAGAGTCAGAATCAGCAAACTCCTCTACGTCCACCTGGACTTCCTCCGAAGCCCCAAATTCCATCGAGCACGGCATTCATTTTACCGCCGCTCAACTTTCTCCCAATAACAACCTCTGCATTTACAACTACAACATCTCTGGCTTCATCACTTTTACCTGGCTCGCACCCTCTTCGACTTTCGGTTGCGCTGGAGCACTGTGCTTTTCTCTGGGACTGTGCAAAGGAATTCGACAGAAGTCGGCGTGTAGCTCGTCGGGCTATCGCCGACGTATGGAAGGCAGAGGAAGGCATGGACGATATGGAGTTTGAAGACGCTCGGGAGCTTGTCAGTATACTTGGGACTATGATGACGCGTGGTTTGCGAAAGGATACGGGCAATAGTAATAATCAAGGATCAAGAAGCGGAGGCAACGGAAACCCTTCCAGAAACAGACCCTCTCAGGATCCGGCACTTCCCTCAGGCCCAGCCTCCCGTTCCAGGGCCCCCGCAGTCCAGGCCTCCAGTGAAGAGCGTAGGGGCGAGGAGGATATTGAAGCTGCAAGAAGAGGAAATGAAGGCGCGTGGCTTGCTTCACCATCGTCGAGTCCAAGTGCTAGGGCTCCAGCTACATCCTCAAGGAGATCGCCTGGAAGGGAAAACCGAAGCAGTCCGCCAAGACGAAGTGGCTCGGGGGCTTCGAGCACGACTCCAAGACCTGCACCACCTAGGATCTCTTCCCTCCGGGCTCCTACAGCACGACAAGATAGAGATGCAAGCAGTTATACTCCTCCGAGGTCGACGTCATCGACTCTTAATGCGGCGAGAAGAAGTCCTCCTTTAAGGCAGACAAGCTATGGAACGAACAGCACTACTCCACGACCTTCAACGGCAATACGAGACTCACCACATCTCCGTCCGCCAACGGCAGGTAGAGAAAAGGAATTACCGCCTACTCCAGAGGAGTGGAGCCGTGTTGGTTATCTCGGCGAACCGAGACCCACGAATACTCGAGCGGGAGTTCATGGGCGGACGCCGCCAAGTGCAGCGACGCCTAGACGTGGTGGTAGCGCTGGTAGTCACCAATCGGCCACTCCTCAGCAGAGAACGCCACCAAGCGCAGCACCACAGAATACCCGAGCCAGTGGTGGAAGTCATGCCTCGCAAGAAGTCCGCTTTCAGACACCACCGCGCTCGTCTGGTGATCGACGCAGCGGAGGTACCCCTGGTGGCAGTGGATCTCGCAGTGGGGGGAGCGGCTCGAGAAGCGGAGGAAGTAGCAGTAATACCAGAGGTGGAGGTGGAAACGGAGGACAGAGAGGTAGTGGTGGCAGCACTTCGAGAGAAGTTCCGAGCAGTCAGACGACACCGAGAAGCGGTAGCGATCGACATAGTGGCGAAAGTAGGCGAAGTCCTGCTTCCGCTACGCCAAGGGGCTCCCAAAGAGGCGGTGGAAGGTCACAATTGTTTTAGTGTCACCGGACAACAGCACGGAAACGAGAAGCGAAGAAAGTGCTTTGAAAATCCCTGGTGGCCCCATGAAGCTTCTAGACTTTTCCAAAACATTTCTATCTAGAAAAGTTGGTCTTTCATTTATTACTTTGGTCACCCGGGGGGTTGCCACACTCTACGTCGCACAAAGATACATTTGTTGTGTCGCTTTCGAAATAAGATACCAACATGAGTACTCGCGCTGAGGTGCTCAAACAAGCTCATCGACAGGATCAGAGTTCCCAGAGGAACACCTCGATACATCATACAAGATTATGGGCTAATAATCAGGCGTACATTGCGCATAAAAGATGGAGCTACATCGGAATCGGCGGCATTTTGGTTTCTGTAAGCTACAGTTGTTTAAAGCTAGATACCATTTCTTTGCGCACCATTGATTTCATCAAGTTCTATGTATATGTATATATCTATATACACTGCACTTTGCATATTACCCCAACCATCTTCCCATCTCACTCCAAATGTACAATCAAACCCCCGGGCCACCCCCCACCAAATTCCCTCCTCCACCACCTCCCACCCATCTCACCCTCCCCCCTTCTCCCCCTTCACCGTCCTCAACGTCGCCCCCACATACGCCGGAATGGCGCTCACATCCGCCGCCACACTCACCATATGGAACCCCTGCTCAGCAAACGCCCTCGCCTGCTCACCACTCGTGGCAAAGATGCCCGACCGCTTGCCCGCGCGCTCCGCCGCGCCGCGGATCCGCTCAATCGCCGCCTCCAACTCGCCCCCAATCACGCCGTCCGCGCCGATCGGACACCCGATATTGATGCCCAGATCGAACGGCCCCACAAACAACACATCGACCCCTTCCACGCCCGCGATGTCCTCCACGGCCGCGAGCGCAGCGCCCGTCTCGATCTGCACGATCGTCACGATCGCGTCGTTCGCTTGCGCTAGGTATTCTGTCGCCGTCGGCACCACCCCACCCCCAACTCCATCTGCACCCTGGTTTTCTGTGGGTTTAGGGGCAGCGGCGAACGTATTCATGGCGAACGGCCCGCCGAACCCGCGGATCCCGGCCGGCGGATACTTGGCGGCGCGCACGAGGCCCGCGGCCTCGGCCGCCGACTGCAGCAGCGGCACGACGACGCCGTGGGCGCCGGCGTCGAGCGCGCGCTTCACCATCCACGCCGAGGCGCCGGGGATGCGGATGATGGGGGAGGGAGGGTGCGGGGCGGTGGCGATGGCGGAGACCGCGTCGTGCATTGCTGCGTCTGGTGATGTGGGTTAGAGTGGGGGATCGAGGGGAGTGGGAAGGAAGAGGGGGAGAGGAAGGAAAGGGAGGCAGGCACACCGTCGATGTTGCCGTGCTCGCAGTCGACGCAGATCCAGTCGAGGGGGGTGGTGGCGAGGAGGCGGGAGTGGTTGTGGCCGGGGAGCATCTGCGTGAGGGAATGAGAGGTGAGATTGTGGAGTTTGCTTTGGATTGGAGCATTGAGGGGGAGTGAGAAGGAAGGGATAGAAGGGGGGGAATTGGAAATACCTGCCAAACTCCAAAGGTTGGGCCCCCTTTCTGGAGAGCCTTGAATAGGCGGCTGGCGTTTTGCATGTGGGACATTTTGGAATTGAGATACGAGAGAATGGAAGGATAGATTAGAATAGATCAGATAATTAAGAAAAGGAAATGGAGATAAAGCACCCGGGTATCAGGCAGGGGTGATGGGATCCTGGGGAAATCGTCATCGGTTCAGGGGCTACTTCCTCCATTGTTTGCCCCGCCTTTGATGTGAGGGCGGGGTTTACTTGGTGTAGCTGGTCGGGGAGCCGGGCGTAGTGCCAGAGTAATTTACTTGACCACATCTTGTTAGGGTTGCTCGGCTTCGTCCATGAGCTTTTTGATATCGGATTCCCCAAAACGGTGCATAAGTTTGCGTGGTGCCTGTATGGCTGGGGAGATGGGACCTGGGTTCCTCCCTACATGGACCTTTTCGTAATGAGATTGATTATGAAAATGAGATGTCAAAGAAAGATCCTTACGACTGGCGTGTCAAATTCATATAGATCTTTCCATTTTTTCTGGTCAGATGCCATGACGTCTATCTCCTGATATTCAAACGGTCTCTTGTCCCAGACATTGGAGAGGACCTGCTTTGCATTATCACACAGAGCGCAGTTGGAACGCGTGAATAACACTATGCGGCAAGCGTGCTGGAAAAAACGAGGTGAAGCAAACATGTTACCCAGAGCGGAAGTGTGGAAATAAGATGATTACGGCGTCACGAGATGAAAATAACGCGCCTCAGTTCTGCCCCGTGTCACCGCCTGACGTCGTTAATTGGGCGCTGAAATGTCTGACAGCCTCTCGGATCTTCCATCTTTCATGTTCGGAGCAGCAAGCGCACAACATGTCCAAAAAGTGCGTCCACAAGGGTTGCGGCAAGACATATGAGGATGACAATGAGGACTGCATCTACCACCCTGGACCGCCGGTAAGTTCCTTGTTCATTTTCCTACTAAGGTACTCACGACTGAGACCCCACCAAGGAATTTCATGAGGGACAAAAGGGTAAGAATCGCATCCGTTTCTACTTCCATCCAAGGCTTACCGCAGGCAGTCTTCCGCTGATACTTGTCCCCTGATCAGGCTGGAAATGCTGCAAACCTCGCGTCTTGACATTTGACGAATTTCTCACAATTCCACCATGCACAACGGGAAAACACTCGACTATCGATGACACTCCTCAGCCTGAGAAACCACCTCTGGATGAGTCGCTTATTTCCAAAGTCGAGGAGCCTGCCTTGGCTGCCCCTGCTCCGAGATTAGCTCAACCCACCACTGCACCACCTCGAGCCACTCCCTCTCCTGCGCCACCAGAAGATGAAGACGACGATCCCACGCTACCAATACCACCCGACGCATCCTGCAAGCGTAAAGCTTGTGGTGTGAAATATAATGGTGATGCAAGTCGTGCTGATGAGCAGTGTATCCATCACCCAGGTATCCCCATCTTTCACGAAGGAAGCAAGGGTTATAGTTGCTGCAAAAAACGTGTCCTTGAATTTGATGAGTTCATGAAATTAGCGGGATGCACTACGAAAGACAGGCATCTGTTCGTTGGAAGTGGGAAAAAAGGGGAGGAAACACTGGATACTGTTCGGTAAGCCTTCCTGACTGAACTTGTGACTTGATGAATGCAGCCTGATCGTCATGAAGTCATGATTTTTACCAGACATCTACCACCGTCATCGCGTCTCTCTATCTCAAAAAGGTCAACAAAGAAAAGTCGTCAATCACTTTTGCCGACTCTACAACTATTGACCTCGATTTGCATACGTCGGACAATAAATCCTACAAGACGTCCTTGCCACTTTTTGCTCCGATCGATACGGAGAAGAGTAAATACAAGATTATGGGCACGAAAATTGAGTTTGAGCTCGCCAAGGCCGACGGATCAGGCTGGCCAGTGTTAAGAGCAGATGAACGGCATACAGGAGAGATCATTCAGACCGGAAGAGCAGGTAGAGTGTAAGTCTGGTGAGGGCACGAAGAACGAGGCTTGCCGTGAACATAGTAGAAGGCTGCTAATGATAATGACCGGCACGAGTCCTGGTCGAATAATGATTAAGATTTCTCAAAGCTTGAATGATATTGGAAAGCTCCCCAAACTCCTCAACAGTAAAATACCTGGCATGCAGATGTTTCTTACCGCGATCAGCGCCGCCCGTAAAGCAGAGATCAGATAATGTACAGTCCCTATTGATCCTTTTTTGCGTCAACCTCGTCCTTTGGCTCAACCCTCCTCATCTCACCCCCCATCTCACCCTCCTTCTCCACCTCCCCTCTCCGTTCCCTCGTCTTCCAATTCACTAAAGATGCCCCCACAATACCCGCCGCATAACCCCCTAAATGCGCCATATGATCTACAGGATGCCTTTGCCTCCTCAACCCCACAATATCCATCCCCACCATCACCGCCAACAACACCCACCCCGGCACCACCACCAGCCCCTCTAACCAACCCCCCTTTTCCAACCATGGCGCCGGCCGTGTTTCCAGCACCTTATCCACCAAACAACACGCAGCCAGCACACCCGCAACCGCGCCACTCGCGCCAAACGAGCTCGTCGTCAGATTCCGCGTCAGCGTATAATACATCAGACTCGCCACCCCGCCAGCAGCACCACTAACAAAATAGATGCCCAAAAACACCGCCCTCCCAACATCCTCATGCAGCCGCGTGCCCAACAACGCCAGCATCGCCATATTCAGCGCCAAATGCCCCACCTTCTGATGCGAAAACACATTCCCCACCACGCTCGCCGCGACCGGCGCACCGGGCACCAGCACAAAGAACCGATTCAGTCCCCGCCACAGCGGCGGGATGCGCCACGCGACGAACACGGCGACGTTGGCGCCCACCAGCACGCCCACGGTCGCCAGCGCGGTCGGCGTGTTCGGGAACACGCGGTCGCCCCGGTACGGCGGCGTGTAGCTGGCCGCCCACGCCACCGCGGCCCACGCCAGCACCGCGAAGAGCAGCAGCGAGGGCGCGAGGCGTCGCGGTGCGGACATGGTGGGTGCGGTGGGTACGGTGGAGAGTTTGGCGCGCTCGATGTATTTCTCGACCCATGCCGGCCGTGGGCGCGGGCGGTCGAGCGAGGCGGAGGAGTTGGAGGCGAGTGAGCGAGGGCCGGGTGCGGATTCTGCGTCGGCTTGGGGTTTTGGGGCGGCTGCGGCGGCGGCTTGCTCGCGCGCGGCGCGGGCTTCGTTGGCGGCGCGGACTTGGTCGAGGACGGACTCGCCGTAGAGGGAGTCGGCGCTGCTTGTGCTTGCGGTGTTTGGTCGGGCGCCTCGCTGCCGTTGTTCTTTGGGGTCCTTTTTGATGAGGCCCCATTTCTGGGCGCGCTTGATGTACTCGTTTTCTGCTTTCTTTACCTCCATCTCCGCGTAGTCGTCGGCCCGCGCTTGTTCGTCCATGGGATATTTTTCTCGTAGAAACTTCAGACCCATTTCTGCGAGCTCTGAGGGATTGATGGAGCTGGAAGGGAGGTAATTGAGGGGTTCGTGAGCGAGGGCGCCAGAGAGCCGGCGGTGTTGGAGGCGGCGGAGGACAAGGTTGCCATCGTCGATATTGAGGGCGTCACCGAAGATGGACTTTATATTACGCGCAGAAAGGCGGCCACATGAGGGGGGAACGCCATTTGAGGCGCTGTAGTGCTCCCAAAGGGGGGTTGAAGGGGAGGAACGGTCATTCCGGGGAGGAGTTCGAGAGGCGTGACGATCTCGAGCATGAGCGGGAGTAGACGTTGAAAAGCGACGGAAAGGCGAGGCGAGATATGTATAGCTTGCTCCACTATTTTTCGTACACCGTGATCTCGATGTTTGTCCTTGCTGGGAATTCTTTTGGTCTTGATGCAGAGTGCTGTATTGAGCTATTCGGTGAGAAGATGGCGTGTAACATCTCGAGGGCAGTGATTCGGCAAAGACGCGTAGAGAAGAGGCGTAGTCTGGGATGCTCGAGTTCTTCAACCCATTGCAAAATGGTCGTGCCCCTATTCCCCACACATTGCTCATCTCCAGAGCGGTAGTCGGAAAGTCACTTTGACGGATTCATCAGGTAAGGAGTTGAGGTGCAAATGCTCGCTTAATTCGCAGGGTTACCAATGACATCAGGTATCCTCTCCATCCTCAATGCATCTCTGAAAATTCGTCTTTGAGTCGCACCCAATTTAAAGTTTACGAGAAAAGGCTGACGATTCTTTAGAGCCTGATTTGGAACATACTGGCCAGAACTAAGACTACTGTGCTTCAACCACCTAAGACAAGGCTGGATTCCTACGCTTAATTTGGCGAGAGTGTACAGCCTTCTACAAGTGGAATCACACCAGTACCTATCGAGTCCAACGAGGTGCCTGTTCGGCCCTTCTACGCTAATAATGAGGGATTCAAGATTTTCTCAAGCTAATTTCTCGCATTTCTTAATTTATTAGGGAGGATTGTAACAGATGTGGCTTCTAATCCATTGCGAAGGTTTATCTTTTAAATCACTTCCCTCCTCACAGAAGAATACCCTGTCAATAAGGCGGTTTAAACGCCTTGAAGATCTTCTCTCCTGATTCTGAATGTGCCGTAGTATTTCGGATCAGCATGTAGTCCAGGTCGCCACCAAATTTATTGACAATGTGGATCTGAAAATATCTATGCGTTTCGAAATCACTCATCCCTGCAGTAGTATCACGCACAATGCGGAAAGGCGCCGGATACAATGCCAATGTTGAGCTTAAATCAGTCTTGTGGACCAGACAGTGCACTCATGAGTCAGCCAGAAATTTTGCAATTTAAGCGAATAGCCGTAATGTTACATCTACAAAACGGTAGTCGTCCCGCTACATACACATTTGGTATGCCCCAAGGCCTCGGATAAGAGGTGCAGTCTCGGTGGACTTCCGAGCCGGGGAATGGAATGATAGAGCTGCGGACTTTGATAGCAATCACAAAGTCTATCATCCACCGAATGATAAGAAGCGAGTTGGTCTCATCCATGGAAAGAACTTGGTCTTAGGTTTATGAAGAGGCGTGTAGGATAAAGCGCAGTTCCTAACAAAACTTAATCCTAGCAGCAGACTGAACAATTGTGCCTACCTGGAGCTTATCGGACACGGAACTTTGCCCATCTTCGTCAAATGCGAGGCTTGAGAGCTTTTGCTTCCTTCTCTGAAACTCCAAGATATTCTAAAGTCTCTTTAGCAAGTCAATATTTGCGAAACATCATGAGAATACCTTTTCGACACTGTTCTCGACAACATATCTTATTACAGTGACCTCTCGAGTTTGGCCGAGACGTAATGCTCTCGCGATGGCCTGCTCTTCTATTGTAGGATTCCATTGTGGTTCAACTATGTGAATGTAGTTGGCGCAAGAGAGATTCAGACTAAGACCAGTATTAGATTTGTTTTTAGAAACCATTACTCCAGCTAGTGCTCACCCGACTGCCCCTGTGTTAAATGTCATAAGCAAAACAGAGACTTCGGGTCGTTCCCGGAATGCTTCCAACTGTCTCTGGCGCTCTAAAAGCGTAACATTTCCGTCGACACGGACAAAGTTGATTTTTTGGAGATTCAGCATTTCTCCAAGCACATCTAAAGGCTTCTTCCAGTATGAGAAGACAATGCTGGTGAGCGGTTAGAATTTGAAATGGTGGGCGCGAGTCTCGCATACGTACCTTTTTGAGTGACTTATGTTTTGGCATATGTTCTGAACGATGGCGGATATCTTTGACGAACACCTCTCAAATGAACTTTCTTCGCGACTAAATGGCTGCTGAGCCCAGGCTGTGGCTGGAACTTGATTTTTCAAGAATTCTGCTTCGGCGTCCATATGGGTTGGTAATGGAGAAGAGCTTCCTGACAACTGCGGGAGATGCAAAATCCCATTGGGAGATCTTGCACCAGAGTCCCGAAGTATTCGGGAACAACCTGGGCAAAAAATCGTCCCCTTCAATAGAATGAGCGACTCTTGGTTTTGACACATACCGCACCCCTGGGTACATTCATCGCCTGTCTGAGATTGGGGAGACATATAGTCTCCAGCAACGTACGAATTCGAGACCTTCAAGCCATCCCAGGACGACCCCAGCACGCAAATCATTCTGAGTTGCAAAATGAGTGTGAAGGTCTGCATATATTTGTGCGCGCTAGAACTGTTACTAGAGCTTGCAAGTATATCGGCATCTGTCTGAGCTTGTTCAATGACCTTGTCATATAGCGCTCTTTCACCCGGGCTTAACTCTACCCTGGCGGTCTCGTAATGTGCAACCAACTTGGAATGGTCTTGTTCTTTTCGCCTCAAGCAAATCAGTCGTAATACCAGTCGAAAATTTCTATACGGATCGTCTTCATCGGAAAATAGTGGATCAATGATGTAGCGGCTGAAGGTTGTCTTTGCAGACTTGCCATAAAATGGGTCAATTTTAAGAAACCGTACAAGAGCCCCCCAGTCTTCGAGCTTATTATGAAAGGGAGTCCCGGTCAAACACCACCTTCGATCTGCATGAAGCGCATCGACCGCACGAAACTGCGCCGTTTCCTGGTTCCGAATCCAATGCGCTACATAGTGATAAGCAAATCGTGCGATCAGAAGTGTAAAGTTGTGAGATTGTACCTTCGTCAAGGATGATACGAAACCATACTATGTGATGCAATACCTTTTCTTTTTGGTAATCTTTCATGAGCGTTGAAAAAGTCGTCAGGACCACATCAGCAGCACCTAATGCCTGTGGATCGGTTTCACGGCGATTACCATGGAACTTAATAGTACGTAAAAGTCCCTTGGCGATATGCCTAAGAATTAAGCAGGTGCGTCGCTTGCATTGATTTGGAAACAAACCGGCTTATCTCTGCGACCCACACCTCTATGACTTCTGGATAGATAGATTATTTTTCTGTTCCTATGACTTGAGCGATAGCTACTTACGTGTTGAAGGAACCACAACCAGAGTAGCTCTGCTTGAGCAAAGGGACTCTTCGCGTTTCCAAAGCGATGAATAGAGTGTTTCAAAGCGAAATGCGTCATCTTTTGAGTGAACTATGGCACTCAACATGGTCAAGGTTTTTCCGAGGCCCATCTTGTCTGCAATAATACCTCCGGCAGCGATTTCGGGTTGCGTGTGTCGGCACATTCCGGTTATTTCGTTTGCGAATTCACTATCTGTATAAACAGGTTATATGATACATTGCTCTCTGGAAAATGTGACCAACCAGCTTTTGGACCCGTCTGTTCGCTTCCAAAGGGATGTTTCGAGTAAGTGGCTCTCCCTCCATTTGATAAAGTTCAATGCGCTTTTCTGATGGCTTTCGAAAGGTCAGACGGATCTCTTCCTTGGTATGAGCTACACTACCTCAAGAGGGGTGTCAATATGCCTTGGCTCGTTGGCACCTCGTACTCGAAAGTCGTAGCATCTAATGAATCGATCATCTGGCCAATATCTAACAACACCCTGGTCTGCAATTCTTGAAAAGAATCAATGGGTTTGACAAGGCTGTTGAAATTCGTTTCCTGACCAGGAATACGGAAGAAATGGGGATTTTGGTAATCGATTCCGAGATCAACACTATCTGGGTGTTGTAGGGCTTTTTCGAAACGAGCAAGTGTAGATCCCACCGGTCTCATTAAGTCATGGCTCCCGTACACATTTATCGAAACATCAACTGCATGGTCCGCTTTACAAGTTGATTCGACGACAGTAGCTTGCATTTGCGGGTTAGTGCGCTGGATGACGGCTTGAAATCTCACGAATTCAAAGACCTGAACAGCATTGAGGGCTTTGTACGACCTATTGTCAAGAATTGCAAAATCTCTCCCCGCAGGAGACAGCAATGCATAATAACCATCTCTTGAGCTGACAGAATACCGTCGAAGAGCTTGCCTATCCTTGACAGCAGCAAGAAAGAATCTTTTGTCAAGGTCAAAGCTCTTCACCCAGGCAGCTTTGGAGCCAAACAGCTTGGTCCGCAATTAGTCACCATTTATTTTCGAAGATCAAAGGCCTTACCGCTCTGTAACAAATTTCGGTTTCTGTACGGCTGGAAGCCGAATTTTCCTGTTGCCGCTGGGGACGTACCGTGGGCAGTTGCTCAGGCAAATTCACCTTCTGGATTCGGGATTTGGCATCGTTGTCGACAAGAGAGCCGTATCCAATCCCGACTTTCGTATTGGATGAGGGGAGCTCATTTCTTGAAGTTTGCAACTCCCCAGAGCCGAGCCTACTCTAACGATTACTTGAGGGTTTTATGACAAAAAAGTCGAAATAGCGACAAATTCCCGCTGAAACTCACGATATTTGTTCTGCAGCTTGGCTTGTGATGCAAGAGGAGGAAACATGTCTTTTCTGCCCGCCCACTGCAGTATCTTCTATGAATGATAATCGTCGCTTCCGAAAAGTCATGGGTCCGCAATGCTAGTACATGCCAAGGCGGCCATCAACTGAGAAAGCGGTCTAGCGAGACTGATTCTTTACTTGCATGAGAGAATACATCGAGGATAAGGGCACGGAATCGGCAGCAGGTATTCGGATGCAATTGTTGAATCCCGTTAGATTTTAATACTGAACATAACAAAGCCCGAGCAGCGAACAATGATGATATCCTGGCTATGACAGCCGCAGTTCATTCTAGCAAGACATTGACTAGGCTGCTACGTGTACATCGGGATGGATAGCGTCGAAAAGAACAATCAAGTCATTGCGAGTTGGCGGTCTTTGGTGAGGCTGCGGTCTACATACCGAGTCCGCCTTACACTCGCGTGAAGGTTGGGCGTCCTCTCAGGCAGCCCCGCACGTCCGCACCCTCCGCACCACCAAATTTGTATGGGAACTTGGGATCAGCCAAGCAAAAAAGTTTGGTGGTTGCCTTTTACCTATAATTCGTTAGCTCGTTCATTTGACTTCCTAATTCGGTAATTTTGAAACCGTTTCTTTGGTGGTGAGGTCGAAATGGTTCGAAAACGTCATTTCACCGTATCTGATTCAATCAATTCGAATAAGAAACCAGTTTCATTTTGGCATGAATTACCTCCTCTGGCGGTTGAGACCAGAACTGCGAGACGAGCTGAATCAGCTACCACAATGAAGGAGATTCCATCTATAATGACTAATGAGTAGGCCATAGAGACATAAATACCTACTTCTGCTGATTTCCAGTTCAAATCATCCCAAATCAATGTGGATCCATTTTTTAATCAATTATTATCTGCTTCTTTGATGGATTATTCATTTCCAAATCCATCTTGCGATATTAATATGATATCGGTTTATGACGGTAAAAAGATAACTAATTCGGTCGAATTAATAATAATTGAAAAACAATTGAAATCGTTGTATTTTGATCTGATATAACGAATTAGACTGAGGAATAAGAAATTACACGTAATATTTGAGAATAAAATAATAAATTCGTTAGATCAATATTGGAATTCTCATTTTCGGAATAATTTTGATAATATAAAATTTGATAAAATTTCTAATAATCGGATTGATATTGTGGAAATTGAGATCAAATTAATATCAAAAATACCAAAAATGCGGAAATAATCAATTAATTTATTTATTAATTTATTGGAATCTGAATCGTGGATTAAAATTGATCAGAGATTAATTGAATTCTGAATTGAATGAGATGATCAGAATTTTATAATGAATATCAGTATTAAATTGATGGACGGTAAAATTCTATCGAAAATGATGGATAAACGAAATACAGTAAAATGTTGATATTATTTAATTTATTATATAATTAATTAATTGAATATCAGATATTCATCATTGAATCGATGAAAGAGGATTTTTTTCAAATAATTCAATACATCAGAATAATTAATAATTTGACTTATGATATCATCAAAAAATGGAATTATTCTGATGAATATGATCAGAATTCAATGTGGTATTGGATTAATATATTAATTCAAAAATATGTTCGGTTTAATATAATGGATTTGAGAAAATGAAATGATTCGATTAAAGAAGGAATAATTATTACTGATGAATCACCATCTGAATTGTGTGAATAATTCGTTGAACGAAATGAATAAAATCGTAGAATAAATTCGGCATCAATTTCTAATTCCGCAAATATTATTTTTACAATTATCAATAATTTTTATCAGAAATCAGCTGGCGA
The DNA here is from genome assembly GCA_021030915.1 of Astrothelium macrocarpum. Taxonomy (NCBI): domain Eukaryota; kingdom Fungi; phylum Ascomycota; class Dothideomycetes; order Trypetheliales; family Trypetheliaceae; genus Astrothelium; species Astrothelium macrocarpum. Next base: position 16,639 of record JAGEMR010000140.1, on the reverse strand, counting down.
ATATTGGAATAATGAGCGAAATATATCTAATGAAATGTATACACCGAGCGAGAGGTCATAGATGAGAGCTGCCGATTCATCATCTTTATTAATATCTAAATTGGCGGTGGATGAAAGAATATCAGTATATTTGGAATGGCATAAATAGCGAAATAAGTGTGATTCGATCAAAGCTGAATTCGATAAGATGATGAAGATCCTTGATCAATATAAATATGACTTCGAAGGGTTTAAATCTCTGCGGTGAAATAATGAAGGAGTCAAATTATTGGTTGAAAAAGGTATAACGAAAGGTATTATTATCGCGATCTTTTAAGATATCAAAAAATGGAATAAAGAACGAATTAATTAACAATTTGATTAATCAGATAAATGAGTAGTTCATAAATTAGATAAATTGACAGCAGATCGAACAGTTAGAAGGATAAGAAGATAGTGGAGGAGGTGATGGAGGAAGACGATTTAGACGAGATGTTCGAAATGTACGAAATTAGCTGAATTGCTCAAATTATTCGGTCCAAACGAAATTTCATAAGATTGACATTTCTGCCCTAATAATTTACTAATAAATCCAATATTTGACGATATAATTTGGCTCATGAAGCGCATATGTTATGTTATCTAATCGGACGAATTCACGATCTTAACATAAATGAGCGCTATATTACTCCGCCATTTCTATTCTAATAATTTATTAATAAATTCAATATTAATCAATGTATTAGATATATTTCGAACATTTATTATATAATTTGACCATATATTCATTTTTTTATAATATTTTTCATATAATCTTCCATATAATCCTTCATAACGTTCGTAATTAAATCAAATCATCTGAATTGTATAATTAAAAATTCAGCTAATTAGAAATAGAGATATACGAATTACGAAAATATTCTCGTATTTGATTTTTATCCTATCCAATCTATTCAACATATCAAATCAAATAATTAACGAAATCAAAATCTTCCGAATCTGAATATAATTCATAATACTTCTGAACGAATGTTTTGAATTGAAAAAAGAATTTCTTAATCGGATTCAAATCAGATGAATATGGAAATAAATATATCAGTTTTATTCCAAATTATTTCATAATCAAATCAATCATTTCCTTGTTATGGTATATCAAAATATTATTTATTATTAATACCGAATTTGGTAATGGATTATCAGAATTAAATGGAAAATATTTCGGCAGTAACGATTCCTCCAGCCAATGTACGAATATCTGAATTATTATTGAATTTTCGTAAATCGAATAATCCAGAATTCCATCTAATATATATACCGGTAGGATATTATAACGCCGTCCATATTCGAGGAAATAACGTTGAATTGCTTTTGATCCTTTTGATGTTCGACCGTAAGGGCGAAATCCAATACATCGATCTGTTCCACTCTCATCAACGTACATCAGCTGGTTGGCCGAATATTATGCCATTATGGCCATATGACTGTCACGGAATTCAGCGCAACGCTTTTTAATTATTCGGTGACATTCCAAATCAATTTATTAATTGTTGTATTCATTAATTCGAAAGTAGATACGAACCTTCTTCCTATTCCAGCCGGCCTCGATCAACCTCCTCTTCACCAGCGATGGATCCACGAGCACATCATAATGCTGCCAGATCCATTCAGCCATTTCGTCGGCATACATACCAGATTTCGTGAGAAGATGCTCTTTCAGAGCCTCCATAATAGCAGGTGTCAACGTCCGTGGAGGACCGTGATAATGGATTGGATTCAATGGATTACCGTACAGCTTGATATTTCTTTTAATCCTTCTTACTATACGAGCAGTTGTATGAGCAATTCGGGCAATATCACGTTATGAGAGATCGTCATAATCCAAAAAAATAGCAATAATAGCTCGCTGAGATGGAGCGATATTTCGGACCATTTCAACCTCACCACCACAAAAATCGGCTTCAAAATTACCGGATTAGAAAATCAAATGATCAAATTATCGAATGAACGAATTACAGGTAAAAAAGCAACCACCAGGCTTGTGTGGCCTGGCTGATCCCAAGTTCCCATACAAATTTGGTGGTGCGGAGGGTGCGGACGTGCGGGGCTGCCTGAGAGGACGCCCAACCTTCACGCGAGTGTAACCGACTTTGAGGCTGTGACTGCCAAGCCACCGCCGCCCCTGGGTGAACCCTTTCCCCAGGACCTGTTGAAAACCCCAAGAGTAACTCTGAGACCGTGTCGTTATAATTTTCTACTGGCCCACTAGTGGATGTAATAAAAAATGTCATCCGTGGCTATAATTCGCCGCGGGCTTCATCGGGGCAACCTCATACCATTCTAAATAATTGTGAACTGTAAATAGTCTGTCAATAACTCATTGAGAAATGAGTACTAAGAATTTTCTGCCTGCTCTTGTCAAGGGTCTCCCGACGAGGCCTGCGGTGAATTAATTTTTCGTGATCGCGGGCAATATTTCTTTTTGCATCAGGCCATTCGCTGATGGGACCGCGCGGGCACAGCCACGAGAGGGTGATTACAAGCTTGCTATCCCGCAACATGCTCTATCGCACGACTTCACTTGATGGGATAGCAGAGAGTCATGTCTTCCTCAGAAACTGGGACAGACCGACAGAGCCTCATCATACAACGTGCAGTGTCTAAATTCGTTAATAGCCTAAGTCCTAAACAAAGAAGTGATTTCTCGCATACCACTTTGGAAGATGTTTATCAGACGATATCAGACATCCAAGAAAAACGTGGAAGCTCAAAAGAACTTCGAAACATGGCGCGTATCGAAGGTTTCCTCAATACAATGAACCAATTAGGTGAAATGGTGGACAGATTCCTCAACTCCACACCGTTCATGGGCTATGTATGGGTAAGCTTTACGCTCAAAAATTCTGCAGACATGACTAATGAAGTTTCTTTAGGGACCAATTAAATTCTCGCTAATAGTATGAGCACCTGTAGTGAATCGGTCTCGAAACCAAACTCACAATACCAGGTAGCTGAAAAATGGCTCGAGTCCTTGGACGTCGTATTGAAGACGTATGAAGAGATTGGTGAAAGAATACCATCTCTAAAGCAATATGAGACGCTGTTCGAGAGAAACCCGCAAGGACGAAAAGCACTAGAGCTGTATTACTGTGATATTCTTGAGTTTCATTACCACGCCCTGCCATTTTTGAGTAAACCAGGTACTAAATCTCTGCAGGGATGTTATCACATGCTGATGAGTAAACAGGGTGGAAACGATTCTTCCGATCTTCGTGGAAGAGTTTCGACGCCCAATACCGACGCATCCTGGATAGCCCAGGTCGGCATAAGGAATGGATTGAAAGCGAGAAGGGTACAGCAGCCATATTGGAGACTCAGGCCATGAGAGAGCTTGCCGAGGCTCGATTTTTGGAAATATCGCAACTTGAAAAACGGAGGCAGCTCTCTGCGATTATGGAGAAGCTGAGCCCACCCAATTTCCAATTAGATCATGATATCGCCACAGAACAGAGAAAGAATAGCTCAACGGGTCAGTGGATATTTGGAGACCCCAAATTCCTAGCTTGGTCGGATGAAGAAAGTCGGCCGAACCCTCTTCTTTACATCCACGGAATACCCGGAGCAGGTCAGTCCTCCTCTCTCTTCAGTCACACTTTCACTGATAATTGCGAGGCAAAACCATATTGGCATCCATTATTATAGACAAGCTCATGAATCGCAAGAGTTCGGTGCTGTACTTTTATTGCAAGCACAATCAACCCGGAAAAAACACCTTTGGTGATATACTTCGAGCCCTGATTGCGCAGTTAATCGGCCAGGATAGTTCTTCGTTGTCTTATATTTACGAGGTGTGTTCTGCGAAAGACAAAATTATGATGACATCAATGCTTGAAGAATTAGTAGACATTGCATTCGATAGCCGGTGCGTTTCTTTTATTGTCCTTGATGGCCTAGATGAGTGCAGATCCGAAGAAGCAGAGAGAACAATTTCATGGCTTGTTTCTCGGTGCAAAAAGCAGGAATTGTCAGGTTCCGGACACATTCGTCTTGCATGTGTGGGTCAGCGCGTCGAGACCCTTCAGCGATTACTCTCTTCAGCAGAAGAGATATGCTTGGAAAATGAACAACATCAGCGAGACATTTTTACTTACGTCAAGAGAAGAGCCCATGATCTCACGGATGAGTTCGAGATCGACTCTCAAACCGGGGCGTCCATTGTGAAGCGCACCACTGACTCTGCAAAGAGTGAGAGACCCCTTAAATTTTGTTGAAATCTCTTCTGACTGTACTTTTTAGGTATGTTTTTATTTGCAAGGCTCGTAATGGAAAATCTCTCTAACCAATTGAGCCGCCATGAATTACTCAGTGAAATAGCCAAAGAAATTTTCCCAGTCGATTTGAAAGACGCGTTGGTGTTCGCAATCCAGGTCGGGTCTTTAATGCTGACGCTGATAAAGTTATGACCGTATTATTGCCAGCTTGCTCAAAGTTGGTCCACAAGGAAGGGCAGCATTGCAAATCATTGAGGCAGTGACATGTGCTTTCCGGCCCTTGAAGTGGAGGGAGGTTCAGGCTCTGTTTTTCATTGACCCACAGGCAAGCAACTACGACTATCATGGCCGAAGACTTCGCAAGAGCTGTAAGAAGCTCTGTAGCTCGCTCATCGATCTTTGTCAAGAAGAAAATCAGCCAGATAGCGACGCAACGCTGACTCTTATGCACGAAAGCGCACGCTAGTAAGTTTGAAGTCCGCATTATAGCGTTGAAGCTAATGTATCGCAAACAGTTACTTAATAAGCAAGGGATTCCTTGAAGTTTCTAGAGGACAGGCAAATATAGGCCTCTTCTGCGTCGCGTACTTAACATCAGTGCCGTTTCGCCTTGCATTAGGTGAAGATGATCTCACAAAATGGGTTCTTTCTGGATACTTTGCTTTTCATGAATATGCAGTCACGTACACGGTTGAGCATATTGTAGCCGCAGGAGACGAGCACTGGGACAGTCCTAATAACACACTTGATGACATAGAGGCTTATCTGAAGAAGTTTATTGATGCCTACGCGATCCCTGATGAGCGTACAATATTACTCGAGAATGGACAAAGCTCAGGCCTGGTTACAGTCCTTCGGAATATGCATCCGACCGCCAGGGCACGAAGCAAATGTTTTGACCTGGAGCAACGGACTTTGCGCATCAGAGAGAAAATTCGATCTCTTGCATCCGATCCATATCTCAATAAAGCAGATGAACATCTTATACGGGAGCTTTATGGTCTGCAGAACTTCAAGTGTCCCAAAATCGGATGCTACTACTTTTTGACAGGATTTGTGTCCAATGACGCCAGAAACGAACATTTAAATCGGCATGATCGACAGTTTACGTGCACAGAAAGGGATTGTGCCTTCGCAAAGTTTGGATTTGAGGACCAAAAACAATTAGAGAGACACCTGCGACACCATCACAACTCGGGAAGCAGCGAAATGTTTCCGTCCCGTAAGCGACCGAAAAGAAGAAATCATGATATCTTCTATGCTGCTTCTCAGGGCGACGTATCGTGGGTTCAGGCCTTCCTGAATGACGGAATCTTCGTTGACGCGATAGACAATAAGGGTGACACCCCGTTGATTCTCGCAGTCCGAAACTCGCAGTTGCAAGCCTGCAAAATGCTTGTTGAAAACGGTGCAGATGTTAGCCGTGTTAATTCACAAAAGACGACAGCATTATTAGAAGCAGTTCACGCTCAGGGCCATGAAATACTTCAATATCTTTTGTCATTGGACACTATCGATATCAATGCGAGAGTAGGGGATTGGCACAGAACCGCCTTTGAAGAAACAGTCCAAGGGTCATCGATATCTAAAGCAATGCTGTTTGTAGATTCCGGAAAGCTTGATTGGAGCTCAACGGCACAACAGAATCCGTTTGAAGTGGCTTTGATACCTTCTGATGGAATTAGACGGAACAGGTCGGATACCGCATTTAAGCAAGGAATTGAACTTAGGAAGCTCAGGAGGAAACAGCAGCAAACAGGGCCTTAAATGCTGTTTCTCCTGATCTCCACACTAACGGACTAATTGCCTAATTAGGAAACAATGAAGCTAACGCCGGAGATTACAAGAGTGGATTGCCCAACATTATCACCTTCAGATCCCACTCTTCTGCGGCGCTTGCTGGAAAGAAGACCCCAAGAAATCGCTAATAACCCCGATCTACTTTGGTATGCGGCCGGCTATAAAACCGGAGATCCTGTGGCAAAGATAAAATTGCTATTGGAGACTGTAAGATTCGATGTAAATCGCGTTTCCCTTGGCCGTACACCCTTACAAATGGCTATAAGGGCAGGCCGGCTGGATACGGTGGATCAAATCTTGGCCACAGACAGTATCAGTAATGTGAACTTCCAAGAAGAAGATGACGGCTGCACTGCTCTACACTTCGCTGTTCAGTTGGGACGTTTGGACCTTGTTCAATCACTGCTAGCGATGGGTGAAATCCACGTGAGCATACGCAATCATTATGAGGAGAGTCCATTTGATTTGGCGACATCCTTAAAGTACGGTGCCATAGCCGAAGCAATGATTAGCAGAGGACTAATTAGCCCCCATATACTCGCTAGATATCGTCAAGACCTCAAAGCGCAAAAAGATCGACCTCCAAAATTGGAACTCGTGGACTACAAAATGCAGCTGACGCTTCTAGAGCAGCAGAACAAGAAGAGGCTTGTAATGGCTCGAAAGGAGCAGGAGGAGCAGAACAAGAAGAGGCTTTTAATGGCTCGACAGGAGCAGGATCAGCATCAGTAGGGTCAACAGCACCTGGGGTACCTAATGACTCCACAGAGGGAGGATCAGGATCAACAGGATCAACGGCCAATGGATCACCATTCCCTGCCGAAGCTTCTAGAGCGGTGGAACTTGGAGAGACTTTCAATGGCTCGACAGTGGGAGGATCAGCATCAGCAGGATCAACAGCCACTGGATTACCAGTCCCATCTGATACTTCTGGACCAGCAAAACCGGAAAAGGCTATTAACGGCTCGACCACCGTAGGAAGACTACTGGCGGAATCGTGGATGAAGTCTGTTGATAGCTCTTGTCAAGCTTGCTACTGCTGACTGTGCTCACTTGCTTCCATTCGCTATCTCGGTCTTTCTCGTTCGTGAGATCTTTTCACATTTATTTTTTGCTTTTTTTTTTTTTTTCCTTTTTGAGTCATCCGTAGCTCAATGATCGCTCGCCGCACCAGCGGGTGCAATGAAAGATGTCAACCGCGACAGCAAGGAAGAATTCGTTGCACACGTTTTAGGGAGGCTCTTGGCAATACTCATGATGAAAGTCTTGAAATTCATTTCTCAAAAGATTTGTTTACTGTCTTTAATTGCTCCAAATAATTTGGAATCCCCCCTGGAAACCTTCGACGAATTACTTCTCTCGCAGTCGTAGGTGACATTTCTGATTGCAACCCCTGGCGGCTATGTCTCCACTACACTGTAATGTTATCCCATCTGAGCTCCGACGACCAGTCTATCAGTTGGTATTGCCTACACTCGTACGTCCTTGTCTGATTACTCCATTCCTGCTTCTTGCCCCTTCATGGCATATCATGCAACGCCAATGGAATCAGATGAAGCCGGTTGAAAAGATTTGGTATTCCGCAGGTAGTCATATTTTCTGTCCGGAGATTCCAGAAGCTCTTTCCCCCGAGATTATGGTCTTGATAAAGTCATAGACCGGAAACAGCTTGTTGGGTCTTGAGAAGGTGATTGAGAGAGAGCGACGATCTGTTTTCCGTTTCTTTTACTGATAGATGTGCATATGTCACCCGTGTATTTGTCCTGCTCTACAAGCTCGATTACTACATTGGCTACAGCTTGTGGTTCGATTGCACTTTCATCAGCATAATTGAATGCACTAGCTGCGTCCGGCGATTGATCACAGAGTCCGGTTTAGGCAACTCTTTATTTGCTCAGCCAAATGGTTCGAAGACACGCATCTCTACTGTTGGACCACTCAACCCGGACATGCGACGGCAAACTTTATTCCCTCCTGCTCGTCCGCTGACGCCATGCTTTTCACGAAGCCCACAACGGCATGCTTGGAGGCGGAGTACAGTGGACTAGCATACGTTCCATAGAGGCCTGCAACAGAGGCGATATGGACAATCACACCTTTTATTTCCCTTTGCAGAAGCGCTCGCATGGCAATGCAACTTAGCCTCAAGGGATGCGTGACATCTAACATGATCAGCTTCTGCGCTCTGAAAGGGAAGACATACAAACTAATCCCCATCGTCTGGTAATAATCGTCACCACTATCGTTCCACGAATTCGACCAATCAGGTTCTAATATCCCAGCTGCAGGGACGTATGTTGTTGGAATTGTTCCATAGTGCTCATTTGATAGTGATGTAATCTTTTCGAGCTGATCTCGCTTTCTGACGTCCGTCTATACAAACGTTGCTCTACCATTTGATGCCGCAATGAATTGTTTCGCCGGCCGAGTGAGCCTCAAATCGGCAACTAGGACTTTTGCTCCACGCTCGACGAGCGCTTTGACGACTTCAACGCCAATACCTGTAAGTAGGTATCATCAGCGTAAGATTATGCGCGAAAACGGGACAAGCAATTGAGGCCCATTACTGCGGCAACTTGACCACGCACTACGAAATCACCAATATGGTTTTGTGCATTATCAGCCATGGAAAACGCGTACTTAGAGATGTTCGAGAGGAAAAGTGCACAGTACTTGGTTTCCTATAATTGGAGCGGACTCAAGATGCTGCGTAAGCTGTTCTTCCGATATCGATCTGTAATCTTGCTATGGAATGAGTGACTCTTTGATTCTTGCTCGTTATGTACAGCCAATTCGGAGCCCCTCCCCGCCCCGTAAGGTAGTTTTGAAATAAAGACCCTAGAGTAACTCTGAGAACATGTGGCGTCATAATTTTCTACCACCGGCACCCCTTAGCGCCACAAACCACTGATACAGAGACGCCACCCAATTACGGCCCCCCATTTAGCTGAGCTAAGCAATCTGAGCCAATCACAGGCAGATTGACCTGATTCTGGTGCGCTTGTCCCCATGGCTGCTTAGCTAATATAAATTCACTAGCGTCGTTGAGTGACATTTTTAGTGACACCCCTGGTGAGGCGGATCATCTAGTGACTTACCGGAGCTGACCAAGATTACGTTCATTCCGTACTGATCTAGCACGACTGCTCCTTTACTATCCCTTAGTTACCGGCACCTATCGCCTTTGCTATTACTTGTTTCGCCCTTCGCTCTTCCTCTTAGCTACGTTGCATCTATTCTTCTTGCGAATCGTCCGTGTCTACTCGAACATCAATGCTACGCTTCGCATACTGCTTGTAATACTCGATAACCTTATCTTCATATGACCCCATAGTGGTTCCGAGGTCAGACCCCAAAACATTTGCAAGCTCACGAAACTCGAAGATAGAAACAAGTTTACTCGTTCCCAGGATTGTTTCCATCTTGCTACCGAGATCTCCAATCTGGCCGCGCCGCAGTGCCTTGTCCATAAGTTTCATAAGATCCATTTGGGTAAGTGTCTTCTTCATTGCCTTGTCGTACCCTTGCACATAGTTCAGGAACTTCTTCACTTCCAAAGTTCCGGTCTTGAGATCTTCTGCCTTGCCTATCCAATCGTCATCGATTTCGGTTATTGTCTCAGGTTTCCATCTGAAGTTCCCTCTGGCAAGCTTGGAACCTTCTCCAGATATTTTCTCAATAATATCATACAAGGATGTCTTCTTGTCGGAAAGCTGTTTCTTCAACTTCGGTTCGACAAACTCGGTGTACTGAGCAACAAAGTTGGTGCGAGGCATGATCGGAAGCAAATGCTTTGGACCTCCTTTGGGGTCACTGAAGTCGGCCAGAACACAATAAGATGTCAGGAGGGAGAAATAACCAAGAAAGTCTCCAGTGGCGTCGTTTGCTTTGATTTTGGAAAAAGACTTGAAATCATTCTTCGTGAGTATCTTGGTCCTGGTCGACCATAACGCCCCATCACTGGCAAGCGGATTGCGGGTTTTGCTTTTCGTATCGCCGAGAATCTTTAGAACAGCTCCCAAGGGCATTGCAGTTGTTACTTGGGTGCTGAAGTCAAGTTTGACAGGGTCGAGTGGCCATTCAACTGACCATGGACCAAGGTTGTCAAAGCCTTTAATAGTAACTTTGCGGTTTTTGACCCTGCATGGCACCCGATCTTCCTGTGGAAGAAGACGAATCAGCAGAAAGGGCAATAGGGGGGTACTCAGAGAGATGGGTAAGCATAAAAAGAATTTGGAAATTTCTTCTCCGATGCCTTTCGTCTTATGGTCTCCAACCTTATTGTTGAGACCATCGACAATGGCCTCTGGCATGACTCCAAAAGGGCTGTTCTCGGCAGTGAGCTGCCAATTAGTCTTTACATCCCCAACGAAGCCAATAGGTACCATTTCGGCGCCCTTTATCTTCGCTTTTTGCTCTGCCGTTAAGTTCGCTTTGCCTTTGATAACGACCCTCCCTATTTCAAGTTCGATGCCGATTCCTGGCGCATTACCTGTATGCTGAGAAAGTTCATTGTCGAACAGCTGTTGCGGTATAGCCAACGATGGATCAAGGAAGGCTGTGAATGCAAAGAGCACCCAAAGGGTAACGGTGGCTCCGAAGAATTTCTGACCTCGCATTCCAGAGAGCATCTATATTGCTGAAGAGTGGGAACATATAACAGGTTGGATGAACAATTCGACAGAGTAAAGCAAGGAAGGTAGTATTGCAGGCGTATTAAAAAGTTATAGTTATAAGACGTTAAGGGAAGACGCCATTAGAGGACTACATAAAGGGAATCTCACAGTGCGATTGGGACACCGTTGCTTTACTTGCGCTTCTCACACAGAACTCTTAGTAAAGACGATTTCTAGATTAATTGGCGGGTTGCATCACTACGTAAAAAGTTGAAACCGCACTAAAATCACAATCATGTTTAAGGACATGGTCCTGCAATGTCTCCATTGTGCCCAAATGAATAGCTGAAACATTGTAAGTTAGTTCTCTTTTAACAGGGTTATACAGTCACTCACTCTGCCTTGTTTCGATCCCGCATAGCAATTGGTCCTTCATCCTCACAGGATTACTCTTTTGTCCTCGTAGTCAATCCATGTGATAACAGGGCTGAGTGGAATCTTGGAATGGGGCACATCACACGTAGGTGAAACGTTACTATTCGTTCTACCACTACCGCTCCTAACATTATAAGCACTCCAACCATCATCCTAGCTCGTCTTAGCTTCCACGAGCTCTCGCTGTGCGTCTGCCTTCTATACCAACACAGATGCCTTGAGGGCACCGTCAGCTTGCCACCCCGCTCGATAATCGCTCACCACCATTTGGAGGATTCATCGATTTGCCACGCAGTGATCATGTCGTCGACCTCTCTCTTCTCGAACCTCCCACCCGAACTCGTACTTCGGGTCTTTAAGTCCGCGGACGATTTTTCTGTGGTGGCTGCTCTTGCTCCAACAGCGTGTATCTTCTACCACATCTGGAGACAGAACCCGACCTCCATCTGCCGAGCCGTCGCCCCTCGTACCTTCTTAAATCTTGCGGACGCCGAGCGATTGCTTGACGCGCAGGAGGAAGCTGAAGCTGTGAGTCAGTCACAAGACGACCACGAGCAGAAGTCCATTATCCGAGCCAAGCGTCTCCTGTTCAACGCTCGCTATGCATCTACCGCCGGTGACAGCTGGGCGAGTCTGTGTCAGATTCACGAATGCCCTTATAGAGGAGGAGATCCATACATGAGGCCATCCGAACTTGCGCGCTTCGAACATGCTTTCCACTGTGTCTGGACTGTTGGGGTCATGGGAAGGGCTCCGCACCTACAGGACCAAGCATCGGCGTTTCTCGATAAGTGCGGTCCACGAGAGCTGTGCAGACTCGATGAAGCGGCAACATGGGCTACGGCTTTCAACGAGAACAATTTCGCGTCTTGGGGTCTTGACCTCCGTGATGAAGTTTGGAAGGCTGGTTGCGATCGAGTCTCGAAACGCTGGATGGCTTATCGGGAGGGGAGGCACGGGATAACAATTCCCGATTACACACCTCTGAATTTCTTTGCCTTCTCTGATAATACTCAAACATTTCTCGACTTAATTCAAGACGAGTAAAGAAAGAGTATTTCGAATCTTTTGTTTATAGAGGCCGATAATACTTTAAACCAGGTTTATTATGATATTTCTATGCGAGTTTCTCCCCACATTCTGCAAGTGATATGGAACTGGAAGAAAGCTTAATTGTTCTGGAAGCTACAGCAAAATGCAAGATCGGCTTCCGCCCTGACCCCGCGCGCGCGAATTTTGTTAGTTCACACACACAAAATCCGTACAAATGGTTAATTCGTGAAGTTCGCTCTATATATCACTGAAATATTATCTAATTTGTAAAATTTGAAACTGAATTTTATTTTTGTTTTATTTAAATTTGATTAAGAACGTTCAAATGATTCTAAATCTATTATTAGAACGAAAAATGTTTCTAAATGTGATGATTGAATAAAAAAAATATATTAATAACGAAATGATTTTTTATATTTATTATTTTGAATGAATAATAAAAATAATTCGAATAAATATAAAAACGTTTAAATCATTTATAATTTTATATAATTCATTTAAATTATTATGATATTTGAATATTAAAAGATTTACAATATTATTGAATTTTCTTTTTATAAAATCGAATTTGTATTATAATAAAATGATATATTGAATTTATAATGAATTCGATATATTTATTTTAAAAAATAATATCGATTATGAATTGAAACGAATTAATTAAATACGAAAAATGAATTGAAAAAGAATAAAAAAACGAAAATCTATTTTTCGAATAGTATATATAATGAAGATAATTTATTATGAAATCTATCAATTTATATATATGAATGAATTAAAAATAGATAAATATATGAAATTTCGATCATATGAATATGATTTTTGAAATCAGTGAATGATAATTAAATGAAATATTTAAAAAATTATTCATTATCAAATTTTTTTTATATATATAATGAAAGACATTTTTGATTATTAAATGTATTAAAATAATATAAATATTAAAATATTTTTTGATTGATTTCAAAATTCGTTATTTCTAAAATATAATCAATTTATTGAAGATATGATAATATCAAATTCGGTCATTATCATGAATAATGTATCATTTTATTATGTTTCAATTATATAAGAATTAATAAAAAACGAATTCGGAATAAAACTGATTTATTTTTTTTCTTATTCATCAGATCTGAATCCTATTGAGGAATTCTTTTCGTAGTTGAAGCAGTTCATTCGACGCCATTACTCACTTCACAATCCCACTGCAGGGATCGGAAAAATTATACAACGTTCGAATATAATCCAATAATTCATAATTTTCGGATAAGAATAAATAAAAGAATTATTCAGAATTATTCAGAATTTTATTTGATATCCGATAATCGAAATTAATTTCTGCATTAAAAAATTCTTCTATTTTATTTCTATAAAATATTTTAATTAAAATATCAATTAATTCTGAAATCTTTTTTATTATTATTTTTTTTGAAATTATCAATGTATGAAAATATATTAAAAGAACATCTTCTATTATTCGTTAATATATCTACGAATCATATGATCATAAATCAAAAATAAAAGAAAAAAAAATCTTTTATTATAAAATTGAAAATTGTTCATATAATTCACATATAATAACGAATTTCCAAAATTATTTAAAAAATCAATATAAAATTGATTATAATTCTCATATGTTTTATATAAAATAAATTTCCGTCGTTTAATTTTTAATATTTTATTAAAAAATAATAAAAAATATATATAAAATGAATGAATTAAAAAATTAATTTTGAAAAAAATATTCAAATAAAAGATTTTTTAATAGATTTTAATCAATTTTATAATCGTACGAAATCTTTTTTTTCGTCTAATCAAATAATCAGAATTCTATATTCTTTATTCTATTTTAAATTCAATAATAAAAATTTTAATAAACATTAAAATTTTTATTTTATATATGAAAAATCAATTTATATATTAACAAAATTTCGTATAAAAGAATTTTCAATTCGTATTAACGAATATTTATTTTTTAATCAATATCTAAATTTTATTTAATAATCATTTTTTTCTGATAATTTATATATATTATATAAAAAAGAATTTGAAATTTCAAAAAATTCTTCTTATTTTTCGTATAATAATCGATCATTTAAAATAAAATCAATAAATTATTATTTATATAATTTTTCAAAATTATAAAATAATATATAAAATTAGAATCATAACTGAAAATAATTTTAATACAAATAATATTTTTTATCGTATAATAAATAACAATTTAAAAATATAAAAAATTTTTTAAAATTCATAAATATAAAAAATTCATTATTCAAATCATATTATTAATTTTATCATATAAAATTTTTTTTTAAAAATATTTTTGATATCATTTTTTTAAATTCGTATAATTAAAAAAAAAAAAGAAATTTAATTAAATAAAAAATAATAAAAAAATAAAATAAATCAATTTCGTATATTAAAAATATTTAAAGAATTTCATAATATTATTATTTATAATTGAAATTTATCAATTCATATAAAAAATTTCAAATAATTCATAAAGAAATTATATTTATTGAATAATCACATAAAATGAAATTTTTAATACAATTTTTTTGATATTATATTAAATTATAAATCATAAATCGATCAATATATAAAATTTCATTTTTTTATTTTTTTATCTAATTTTTTTAATATATATAACGTGGTTACCAAGCGAGTCGGACACCCAAGCGAGTCGGACACTTTCCGCGACTCTTACAACAAAACCCGACCATATATCAATCACAACAATCAAAATTCATATAGATTAATCAGAATTCTCTTTAAAAGAGGTTATTACAATTTTCTGACAGGTTCGCGTATTATGCCCAGATTTGCCGTATTATTCATATCGTCTTTTTCGCGTTTTTATTTTCATTCATTGACCGCTATTTTTAGACAATTCATCTTTTATTAGCCGTACAATACTTTTCTGATCTATTAAATTCTGATTATTTTAAAAAAAAAATGATTCTTCTTTCTTTAATCGGTTTTTTGGGGTTCTTCGGTATTTATTAAGGACCTCATTCGTCTTACGAAATAATGAGACCTCTTCTTCTAGAAGAATAATCTGATGCATAATTTATTACGTACCTTTGACAATTTGATCAATTCCAGTAAAAATTAATATTGACGAATTATTATAATATTGCATAATTCGATTTTTAATAAATTCAGATTATAAAATTATTTTGATAGGATTTTATGATATCTTTGATTTCCATAAAAATGATAATTCCAATAAAAATTCTAGAAATATAGAAATATATAATTTAATATCAAATTGAGAAATTATATTTTTTGGATCATAAAAAATAAGATCTGTTTTTTTAAAATTTATTTAAATATTTTTTATAATAAAAATTTTTTTGAATGTGATTATAAATATTGGAAAGAATTCGATTTTGATGATATGTATAATATACATCTGAATAAAATCCTCGATTTGACGTCCGTACGTTCTTTTTAATGAATTAAAATATCCAATATCAAATAATTGAAATATATGAAATGAATGAGGAGATATATAAAGTGTTAGAATTTTATTCTTTTTATAATAGAATTCAAAATCGATTGAATGATGATTTTCGTATCCATCTAGAATCAGAAGCCGATATTATCCAATAATACACAATTTTATATATTTATTAAAATATTTTATTCATTTTAAATCAATTTCATTTGTTATTCAATTATTATTATTTAAAAAAATGATCCAATCTGATGGAATTATATGATTTTCATACCAATTAATAAAATGATTTTTATTCGTAATTATTAAAAATGATAGAATCGTCCAATTTTGAGAATTAATTCTTTGAATCATTATAACCTATTTCTGATTATCAGATTGAATTAATTTAAATTTTTCATATTAATCTATATACGTAATTATTATGACGGAGGAGATAATGCCTATTATAAAACCAGTCTTATCAAAATTAAAGATATCAGTTATATCTATATCATATTTGGCTATTATATTCGATATAAGAGAGAATCAATCTCTGATAAATATAGGATTTTCGCATGAGGCCTTTTGGAAATCATATTTATACGTAAAACGCGTCTTAAATTCAGAATGTCGTCTAATGAAATTAGAAATCCAATTATGTCTAATATATATCACGCTGCGTTGAATCAATAATTGATTAGTCATATTTTATATATACGAGATTCTGAATGAATATTTTTGAAAATCCAATTTAAGAATAAGATTTTTAATACACGATTCTTTTATATCGCAAAATTTTCGTGAATTAGATATTTTATTATTATATGAGGATTTATTATAATATCGGTCATGTAATATTGAACGTGGAATATTATAAAATTTTACAGCCTCTCGAATATTAAAATTTTGATTTTTTTTAATAACGTTTAAGACAAGAATAATTCTACTCTCTTTTAAAGAGGATTCCATGTGTTGTTGCGGAGAAAAATGTTGTCAAAGTTGAAAGATTGAATTGTCGCGGAAAGTGTCCGACTCGCTTGGGT